>JAACNH010004626.1:0-23297 GCA_019447015.1 Hymenochirus boettgeri | reverse complement strand
TTATTGTCATCTATCTGTTTGTCATCTCCATAATCTATCTTTATTATCTGCCTGCCTATCTATCTGACAGATATATGATAGATAGATAGAAGATTATCTATCTTCATCTTCCCTATCTAATATCATTATCTCTGTCAGATAGATAGGCAGGCAGATAATAATATAGATATGGAGATGACAATAGATAGATAGACAGATAAGATAGTTGAAAGATAGATAGATATGGAGATACATAGATGGAGATAGATATATAATCTATCTTTCTATCACTTATCTATCTATCAATCTCCATACTATCTTTATTATCTGCCTGCCTATCTATCTGACAGATAATATGATAGTAGATAGAAAGATTTATCTATCTATCATCTCCCTATCTATATAATCATATTATCTGTCAGATAGATAGGCAGGCAGATAATAAAGATAGATATGGAGATGACAAATAGATAGATAGATAGAGATAGAAGACAGATAGATAGATAGATGACGATAGAAAATAGTAATATGATAGATATGGATCATAGATGGAGATAGATGGATAGACAGATGGAGATAGATAGATAATCTATAATCTATCTATCTATCATCTCATCATCTATCTTTATTATCTGCCTGCCTATCTATCTGACAGATAATATGATAGATAGAAGATTATTATCTATCATCTCCCTTACTATAATAATCATATTATCTGTCGATCAGATAGGCAGGCATAATAAAGATAGATATGGAGATGACAGATAGATAATAGAATGAATGACAGACAGATAGCTAGATAGATGATAGACAGATAGATAATAAGATTATAAGAAGACAGATATATCTTAATATAGATAGAGATTAGATAGATAATAAGAAAAATCCACAATTGACTGGTGTTTATAAACCTTTTACCCTTGAGGACCCCTTGAAAAAATGTTAATGGCACGGGACCCCCAAAGAAAAGAAATCCTATATAAGCACAGAACACACCAATAAGAGATAACTACTACTAAAATATGTTCCTAAACATTTATTACAACTTTCCAAGTGAAAAATCCAGATCAGTGAAAATCAGGATCCTATTAAAAAACATCCAGCATGTCAGTCTGCAGTAATGTCAGTCTGCAGTATGCAGTTTAAAATACAACTAATTTTTATTCATTACAGCCTGATGCAATGAGAAGTACAAAGTTTGCCTCATGCTAATAACCTGAACCAAATTAGGCATTATATAAGTGTAATAAAAAAAAATAACTGATTGGTTGCTACTGTACAAATAAGCTTGGGGCAATTTTTGAACCTAATAATGCCACCAGCCCCTAAGTCTTATAATTAAATTTCAATCACTTAAAGACCCAAACACATTCAAATATTAACAGCCAAGTTAAGGTTAAATACAACTAAATTTACAATCAGTGCAGACCTGTTAATTACATTATTATACACAAAACCACCAAAATATCTAAATATCATGCTTTCCAACCACCCTCCCCCATCCTATTGTGTGCACTCTCCCAAACATATTTAAATAAAGTTTTAATGCCCCCGCTATTTCATACCCCAATGCCCCCTTCACATATTGGGTCTTCCAGACAATTTCCCTGCCCACCTGATACTGGTGCACACAACACCCCCATCCATCATAATAAAATAAAACATACCTGGCCAGCTGGCCTAATCCCAAAAACCCAGGAGTGAAAGCCCATGCAGAGCGAGGCAGCACAGGTTACAGCCGGCGGAAACGACAGGAGCGTGTGACGTCAGACGCCCACGTTCCGCTGGGCCGGACCAAAATTTTCTTGCAGACCCCAGAGGACATCCTTTCTCGCGACCCGGTGGACATCAGGCTTGCATAACCCCGGTTGAGAATTGCTGGGCCAGACAGTGTTAGATCTTATTAAAGGGTATGTCCACCTGAAAAATTAACATTGCCTAAAGTAAAGAGCCCATTTAAATATGCATGATACCTTTTATGGATTTTGTCTGTGTGCCCTAGTTTGTCTGATGTATGTGCTGTAAGATCCGCTTGGCACATTGAATATTCATGTTCTGCTTCCCAATCGCAGGCAATCCGACGTGCGCAGATCCCACCCATGCTGCGTTGGACTCGTCGACCCTGCCCGCCCGCTGAGGGATTAAAATGGAACATCCCGTTCCGGAATGGATTTGTAGGTCTTGGACACAGACACAGCACACAGACACACAGACACAACCACAACGACACACGACCACAGACACACACACACACACACACACACACACACACACACACACTTTCCCCAGCCACGAAATGGCAGACTTTATGTAGAACTCTACGTCACACACACACCCACTTCCCCGCCACAGAAATGGCAGACTTTATGTATGAACCTTACGTCACACACACACACTTTCCCAGCCACAGAAATGGCACTTTTGTATGAACTCTTCGTCACACACACACACTTTCCCCAGCCACAGAAATGGCAGACTTTATGTATGACTCTTACGTCACACACACACCTTTTCCCCAGCCACAGAAATGGCAGACTTTATGTATGAACTCTTACGTCACACACACACACTCCCCACCCACAGAATGGCAGACTATGTATGAACTCTTACGTCACCACACACACACTTTCCCCAGCCACAGAAATGGCAGACTTTATGTATGAACTCTTACGTCACACACACACACACACTTTCCCCAGCCACGAAATGGCAGACTTTATGTATGAACTCTTACGTCACACACACACACGCTTCCCCCAGCCACAGAAATGGCAGACTTTATGTATGAACTCTTACTTCACACACACACACACACTTTCCCCAGCCACAGAAATGGCAGACTTTATGTATGAACTCTTACGTCACACACACACACTTTCCCCAGCCACAGAAATGGCAGACTTTATGTATGAACTCTTACTCACACACACACACACTTTCCCCAGCCACAGAAATGGCAGACTTTATGTATGAACTCTCTACGTCACACACACACACACACACACACACTTTCCCCAGCCACAAAATGCAGACTTTATGTATGAACTCTTACGTCACACACACACACTTTCCCCGCCACAGAAATGGCAGACTTTATGTATGAACTCTTACGTCACACACACACACACCACACACACACTTTCCCCAGCCACAGAAATGGCAGACTTTATGTATGAACTCTTACGTCCACACCACACACACACACCCACACTTTCCCCAGCCACAGAAATGGCAGACTTTATGTATGAACTCTTACGTCACACACACACACACAACACACACAACACTTTCCCCAGCCACAAAATGGCAGACTTTGTATGAACTCTTACATCACACACACACACACACACACCACCTTTCCCCACCACAGAAATGGCAGACTTTATGTATGAACCTTACGTCTCACACAACACACACACACACACCACTTTCCCCCCACAGAAATGGCAGACTTTATGTTAACCTCTACGTCCACACACACACACTTTCCCCAGCCACAGAAATGGCAGACTTTATGTATGAACTCTTACGTCACACACACACACTTTCCCACCCCACAGAAATGGCAGACTTTATGTATGAACTCTTCCGTCACACACACACACACACACACACACCCTTTCCCCAGCCACAGAAATGGCAGACTTTATGTTGAACTCTTACGTCACACACACCACACCACTTTCCCCAGCCACAGAAATGGCAGACTTTATGTATGAACTCTTCACGTCACACACACACACACACACCCACAACATTTCCCCAGCCACAGAAATGGCAGACTTTATGTATGAACTCTTACGTCACACACACACACACACACACACACCCACCACTTTCCCCAGCCACAGAAATGGCAGACTTTATGTATGAACTCTTACGTCACACACCCCACACACACATTTCCCCAGCCACAGAAATGGCAGACTTTATGTATGAACTCTTACGTCACACACACACACACACTTTCCCCAGCGCACAGAAATGGCAGACTTTGTATGAACTCTTACGTCACACACACACACACACACACACACACACTTTCCCCAGCCACAAAATGGCAGACTTTATGTATGAACTCTTACGTCACACACACACACACACACACCACACACACTTTCCCCAGCCACAGAAATGGCAGACTTTATGTATGAACTCTTACGTCACACACACCACACACACACACAAACCACACACTTTCCCCAGCCACAGAAATGGCAGACTTTATGTATGAACTCTTACGTCACACACACACACACACACACACACACACACACTTTCCCCAGCCCACAGAAATGGCAGACTTTATGTATGAACTCTTACGTCACACCCACACACCACACGCACCGCACGCACACACACACACACACACACACACACACACACCCCCTTCCCCACACAGAAATGGCAGACTTTATGTATGAACTCTTACGTCTGGTGGATTGGATATTTAGATCTTGGGTCAATCTACACACACTCTCCGCTTCCCCCAGCCACAGAAATGCACACTTTATGTATGAACTCTCTCCTTTGTCTCTGCCAGCATTGTCTGTTTTACTACAGTTCTGACAATGCAGGAGAGGATCTGTTTACATAAAAGCACAGGGTCAAGTGGGCGGGACCAAAACGCATGGTAATAGCCTCATTTAGTAATCAGCTCACTTCCTTATCCAGCACAGCTAAGGCCACACCCCAAAAACGAATAGAACTTCTAGAGACTGCTGCAAAGGTAGGGAATGGAATTTTTTCAAAAGAAAGCGCAGGAAAGGCTTCTGGGATGGGTACTACTACCTTATAATGAAAAAAAAATTTTTTTGATTTTGGTGAATAGACATACCCTTTAAAGTTTTTTTAAAAAAACTTTATTTAGATCTACTACTGCCCCGGCAAGAACAACGCATGCCCCAACACGCAGTCACCAGGAAAAGCGGTGCTGTTTGATTCTTGGAAGGGGGGCACTTTGGGGGCCACTGCCTCTGTGAACTGGGGCACGTGCCCCGGTGTAGCGCTGCCACTGGAAGGTGGGGAAGTGTTTTATAATTTAAAGGACAATTATACTCACCTTTTCCCTGAACAATTGCAGCATAGTTCCAGGGTGAGACCTTAAATCACTAAGTCCTTACCGTGGGTACATTCCCTAACTCCTGCACTACTTCCTGAAAATCTGCTCTGGTGATCTGCTCGGTCCCTCCTCTCTTCCACTGTCATTGACCGTCACGGTGCGCCAATTGCAGCCCCTCCTTGCAGAGCGTGTCTTCCTATTGGCTGCAATCGCGATCTGTCACTGAAGCTGGAAGAGCGGAGTAATGGAGTGATTGCCGAAGCAAATTTTCAGTAAGCAGTGCAGGAGTTAGGGAAAGTACCCAGGTTAGGACTTAGCGATTTTAGGTCCTCACCCTGGGTACTATGCTGCCATGGAGGAAGTGTAGCGAGGGTGAGGTGAGTTTAATTATCCTTAATACTGTTTCCTGTCCATGGGTTGGAAGGAACAACACATTTGGTTAACTTTGCCATGAGAAGAAAATCAGAAATTAAGAGTTTTTTAAATTTCCAGGAAAAGTCACTGCTGTAGAAACTCTGGTTTTCATTTTTAATTAGGTATGTGTATAGTTTTTGATATAGCGCCACTTGGGGACGCAGCAGTGTAGAATAACAAAATACAGAAGTCATACAAGGGGGACAATAATATAAATACATAAATATTAATCATCTGATTTTTGTACGTAGATGTTTTTTGTTTGTGAAGGTTCTCATTCATCCAGTTCATGGTATATCTGTTGTATTCATTAGATCAACTGGACTGAAGTTTAGTTCTTGAAGACGTTTCGCTAGTCATCCACTGGCTTCTCAATTCAAAATGACTTGTACAGAATGATTGTTCTTTTTTTATAATGCAAACTATGGTTTACACAGTATTTTGTTCTAATATTAGGTCAACCAGAATTAATATCAAGCATTGAAAAGGTGAGCCTGGTAAATCGTGTCTGGAATCTGATGAAAACCGTTTTATGGTAAGTGAAAGGGATGTACCAATAAAGTTCAATTTTATAACCTCCTTTTAACAACTGTACTTGTGGCAGGAAACTCCAGTGTATTTTATAGTATTTTATTGTATATGTCTCTCTTTTTTTTTTTTTACTCAGGGTTATGATTCAGGTCAGTTTAGAGCTTCTCTTGTTTTGTATCTGTCTCAAATTACAAAAGGCTCTTTGTGACACACATACAGATTCATTTTTATTTTTGGATATTAAAGGGTATCTCCACTGATTTAAAAACGTTTTTTTTTTTTTTTTTTAATCTATCTGATAGTACATCTTCCCCCAACCCCCTCCTACCTTTATTATCTCAAAAACTCCTCTGTTCCTTTGCAGCAGCCAGGGAAGTTCTGCTTGTTTCTGCTGCTGTGCTGGGCGGCTGTCAGTCAATGTGCATCATCACATGCATATTCATGATTTCTCCACACCCACTTGACCAGTGATTTTACTTTATTGAAAGCCCGGGGTTATGTGCTTTCTGTGATCGTCACCACAGTGCAACAAACGTGCAAGGGGGATCGGGATCCATCTGCCTCCCCCTTATGCCCATAGCTGTTAAGCCGTAGGCTGGGAGGAGGCTACATTGGTCCCATCAGCCGGTAGCGTCAGGAACCACCATACTTCCCTCCCTTTCCGCTCCCACTGCCACCAGGAAGCTTCCAGGGGGGGTTCACATGGGAAAAACCTGAAGGTCCTTAAAAGGACCCAGGCAATCCCCCCACGTACGTGAAACAAACTAAACAAAAAACACAAATAAGTGCTACGTGTTTCTAAGTGCTAGTGTCAATAAATAAGGGAGGGGGTGAATTTAATAAAAGGCAGCCAATAATAGGCCCTGGCCTTCGGCCCGAGGTATAAAAAATTTTCCGCCATAGCCGAGGCTATGGCAGGAAAGTGAATGGAGTGCTATGAACACATGCTCCCAGTGCACAGCAGTGCGAGGGAAGCCAGCTTTCACACCCCCCATGCCTCAAGGCTTCGACCAGGCTCCGCATCATCTCAGTACCAGGCGGGAGCTTGGAGGGTGACGAACACCCCCCTCTCAACCATGCACTGGCCAGGATTGGATGCTTCACACAGTCTATTCCAAAAGACAGGGAAGTGACGCTTTCATCATGCTTTAGGCTTCGATCAAATATTGTGTAGCGTGCAGACCCATTCTCACAGCTGTACTAGGGGGGTCCGCCTCCCCGGCTTAGAGGTATCCCCCGTTCCAACTGATAAGAACAGATACTACACTTGATCTTAGCCAAAAGCGCTGAGAAGCGATAAACTTGACCCCAGTGATGCCTGATGTAAACAAAGCATTTCCTCCCTGTCTCTGCTGATCTATTCACTGCTGATAGTGCGCACACAGAAGTGCCACACTTCTGTAAGAAGGCTGGGGGGACTTGTGTGTTTTTCAATTGTATGAATAATATTTAATAAGTCTAAAGTTAATAGGTTTATTAAAAAAACATATGGGGGGGGGGGAAGATAGGTGTAAGATTTCAGAGGGGATGCTGGGAATTTCACAAGCTGTATTGCATGCTGATGGGATGAGACAGAAGGTGTATTTTCAGGGATGCTGGGAGTTTCACACTGTATTGCAGTGCTTGATGGGAGTGAGACAGAAGGTTTATTTTACTGGGGATGCTGGGATTTTCACAAGCTGTATTGCATGCTTGATGGGAGTGAGACAGAAGGGTTTATTTACAGGGATGCTGGGAGTTTCACCAGCTGTGTTGCAGTGCTTGATGGGAGTGAGACAGAAGGTGTATTTCAGGGATGCTGGGAGTTTCACCAGTGTATTGCAGTGCTTGATGGGAGTGAGACAGAAGGTTTATTTTACAGGGGATGCTGGAGTTTCACAAGCTGTATTGCAGTGCTTGATGGGAGTGAGACAGAAGGTGTATTTTACAGGGATGCTGTTTCATTTCCACAGCTGTATTGCAGTGCTTGATGGAGTGAGACAGAAGGTTATTTTACTGGGATGCTGGAGTTTCACAACTGTATTGCAGTGCTTACCGGGAGTGAGACAGAAGGTGTATTTTTATATATCCTTCCTGAAAATCATCCTGTAAATGATCCTTCCTGTAAATGATCCCTCCTTAATGTCCCTGTATATAATCCTGTATATAATCCTGTATATATGATCCCTCCTGTAAATGATCCCTCCTGTAAATGATCCCTGTATATGATCCCCCTGTAAATGATCCCTGTAAATCATCCCTTGTATATAATCCCTGTAATGATCCTCCTGTATATAATCCCTATATAGATCCCTCCTGTATATAATCCTATATATGATCCTCCTGTATATGATCCCTCCTGTAAATGATCCCTGTATATGATCCCTGTATCTGATCTGTCCTGTATATGATCCCTGTATATGATCCCTCCTGTATATAATCCCTGTATGATCCCCTGTTATATCCCTGTAAATGATACCTCCTGTATATGATCCCTCCTGTAAATGATCCCTGTATATGATCCCTCCGGTAAATCCCTGTATATGATCCCTCCTAATGATCCCTTTATGTCCCTCGTAAATGATCCCTGTATATGATCCCTCCTGTAAATGATCCCTGTATATGATCCCTCCTGTAAATGATCCCTGTATATGATCCCTCCTGTAATGATCCCTGTATATAATCCCTGATTATCCTCCTGTATATAATCCCTATATATGATCCCTCCTGTATATGGTCCCTCCTGTAATGATCCCTCCTGTATATAATCCCTGTATTTGATCCCTCCTGTATATATCCCTGTAAATGATCCCTCCTGTATATGATCCCTCCTGTAAATGATCCCGGTATATAATCCCTGTAAATGATCCCTCCTGTATAAATCCCTGTAAATGATCCCTCCTGTATATGATCCCTCCTGTAATGATCCCTGTAAATGATCCCCCCTGTATAAATCCCGTAAATGATCCCCTGTATATGATCCCTCCTATTAATCCCTTATATGATCCCTCCTGTAATGATCCTTATATAATCCCTCCTGTTATAATCCCCCTGTATTAATCCTGTATACAGCTTCATTGGGTCCTCTGGAGTAGAGATTCATGTTTGGCTGTTTTCCTACCCCATGTTTAACTACTTAGTTTCTGTCATTATCAGTTTGTCAGTTTCCACCACCACCCCCTTCTCCTTTATACCTGCTTGAGACAGCATTCTGTTCATGGCATAGTGCTGGCTGCTTTAACTTTTCTTATAGCCAGCAAGACCAATCACTACTAATCTTCACACTGTATCTTGGCTACATACAACCTATTGCAGGAGGCAGTGAAGTAAAGTTGGAGCAAGTTCTCTCCTTCTTTGCTGTCAGTTCATGTTTTTAGAGCTGAACTTTGAGTCTCCGCCCCCACTGGCTGCTGCTCGCCGCTGATGCAAACAGAATCTGTAACAATATCACTTGCCTCTGCTCCCAGGTAAAAACGATGCTGCTGTTTGTTCGATGCTGTTAGTGATTACTATGTAATCTCTCATTCTGATAACACTGCTGTGTACTGATTGCGAGCACGAGCTAGTGCTTACTGTGCTAGTTGCCATGGGAACATGTCACAAATCTTCCCATTGGCTGATGGATTAAGACTAAGTTTCAATTCTTCCCGACTACGAAGTGTCTTCACACGCATGCTTGCAATGGTGCACGCGCGTCGGGAGGTACCATAGCGGGCGTGCACGGATTTAAGAGGGATCAGATGCTGTTTAGCTTACAGGCATCTGAAGCTTGATAGCATTGGATGGATTAACACAGAGGAGGCTGAAACTCGGGGTAGGTGTTTAACTTCATTAACACTCCATTGCAAGCAATGTTATTTTATCAGTGGAGATACCCTTTAAGTTTATTTTCCCATTGAAGAATAAATATGGTCTTCAAACACATAAATAGTATCCAGGTGAGCACCTAATCTTTAGATAATGAGCTACTTCCTAAACTGTCTTTGCTGCTCTGGTCCGCTCTACCTCTCACATCGTAAAGACTTAAAGGACAGGACGCGAAGGAAAGTTAAAGGGACTGTAATCTCCCCTAAACCCCCAAAAAAACTATTTGCCATTCTTTTCTATTATTCACAGGGAGGTGAGAATGCTTATTCTCACCTCCATGTGAATAATTACGCTCGGGGGCCTGGAACTTACCTTACAACCGCCGCTCCACTCGCACGCCGCAAAATTCTCTTTGTTTGGATAACACTTTTTAATTTTTTTTTTTTTTTTTATTGTATAAATACTTTTACAAGTCTAACAGTATGTTTTTTTTATTACACAGATTTCAACTTGTGATAAAAATGATAATCCTCGCCTTCTACCCTCATTAATGAATTGCCACTTTCAAGAAAGAAATCGCCAGAATACCAGATCTGAAGACTACTAAAGCAAGCTAGATAAACATGTTTTGTGTGTAACAAAACAGTACAGCCAGTTGCTTTCCTTTCAAATGTCCATCAGACACAAATAGAGATGTTATTTTCAAAACCCAAAGCAAGTTATAACAATGGAGTTAGTTTTTTAAAAACAATAAGCATTTGGAAGTGTGTCAAGGAAAATACGGGAATCCTAATTCATTAGGCAAGCAGTTGAAGTGTATAGATATTGAGATGATTGACAAGTCCTGCCTTTCAGACTGTGGGAGTTCACACAATGCAATATAATTCCCAACAACCAGCACAAAGCAAACCTGGCAAAAGTAATTTTTATTTAAAAACATACCCAACAATACCATGAAATAGAACCAAGTGCCTTAGTATGACAACGTGCAATAATAATGGAAGCTGCACTAATGAAGCAAACCTGATGCTTAATAGTATTGAGAAAAAGCAAGAAACTAACAAAATTTCAAATAGGAAATATTTACATTTTGATTCTCACTACAAGCATTCAGTACAACACGAAGTTTGCAATGTAAGAAACCTGTGTACATTTAGAAACTGAGCATCCAAAAAGGAAACTGTTATTTCAAATCTAAATAACACCTGAAAGAGTAGTCTAATTAATGTGGACCAAAACAAAGACAGAATTTCACAGTGGTAAATAAAAGAACTATGAAAAATGTCATTTAGAAAAAGTAAGATCATGTTGTTTGGTCAAAATAAAGGGAAAGAAAAAAGTAGGCCTGTAAAGCTAGGTCATATTCTGTTCAATAGAGCTAAAGGGATATGTGGTGATTCTCACAGTGTAAGCGATGATAGTGCAGGCAAGGATAATTTATTTCATTAAACCAATCCAAAGGTCAAGGAATCAGATGCTGCACTAAAATACACAGCATCCTGTCACATATTCCAGAAGAGGAGACAGGCTTTGGAACATTATTCAAGAAATATTTATAGATTTGTCAAAAAAAGAGCATTTTCCGTACATGTAGATCAGCAGTTAGGAGCCCGATGCAGTACATTATCTCTACTGTATAACAAACTGAAAGAAACGCTAAGGCAACAAATGGGGTCTTGGAATGTAACAAGTCCTGCTGGATCAGAGCAAATTTGCATTGAGTTTAAAATGTGGGGAGGCTGTTATGCCAATTACTTATAAGAGAAATAAACTGGACAATTCAAGCAGAGAAAAAAAAGAGGCAAAAAATATGCATACCACCAAATGTCAATGTGTTCCACAAGCAGTATGAAAGATTGGACCATAATGATGAAAGAAAAGAAGGAATTCACAATAGTAGAAGCTATTGCTGTGAAAGGAAAAGTCTTGCAGAAACCCAGTCTATTACATTTTAAAGTAGAATGAAGAAAATGAATTCTGATGTGCATTGTAATTTTTATATACTGTGGGTAATAAAGATGCCCTATTAAATTTGACAGAGAAACACCCATCATCCCCTAAAGAAAAGCCTGTCTCATTGGCCCTGAAAAAACATACTTGTTCAGCAAAAACTACAGTAGTCTAAATAATGTGAAAGTACAAAAAGCCATTGGGTATAAGGAATCTTATACAAGGAAGGTTTAGATAACATCATAACGGTGATGTTTAAAAAAAAGTGAAAGAATGTGACTGTGTGCACAACAAATACAGGCAATGATAAGCCTAAAAAATATCTTATCCCATATCAAGGAAAATAGCATGTATGTGTAACGTCCAGAAGGCACGGGTCAGTTTGACACAATTACAAAGTAACAAGACTCCTTGAAAATAAGGACATAACCAATGAGGAACCAACTAATAGGAAAAAACAGAAGACAGGTCTGCTACACTAAAAATAGGATCTGATTTTTTTTTTTTTCTAGCAAACTCAAACACCGAAAGGCAACATGGAGATTGTCTATATAAAAACCAAAGAGCTGATTATATATATAATCTTGAACCAAACAAATACCCTTTGCGGTCTCTGTCTGCAAATACCTGGGCAAACAGAAACATTTTTTTTTTAAAGAAAAACAAGTTTAATGGCAATATGTTTAAAGGGCAGTAGAAAGAGTATGGTGTTTAAACTACAACATTTAATAATTCTTCCCAAACAAAGTTGACTTTGTTACACATGAATGCAATAAATGTGGTAAGAAGTTCTTGCAAAAATAACAAGACGGCCTATAAAGAATTTCAACAGGAAAAGAAGAATTCTGAGTATGTTTCACATCATAATCATGGTTCATACATTGTTGTAAGATAGAATTTGCCGTCTGTGTGTAAATATTTTAACATCACAGAAAAGTAAAGAGCATCAACTGTCTCAACCCAGAAAAACCTTTTCATGTGTGAATGTGGAAAATGTTTTATTCAGCACTCTGTATTGTATTACATGAAAAAGTCACAAAGAGGAAAATTATTGCGTGTTTTACATGTGGGAAAGATTTGTTCAACATCATGCTACTTCTTATACATGAAAAAACCCACAAAGACAGGAAACCCTTTTCAGTGCATGGTGCAAGAGAACTTTTTATGATAAAGAACTGTTTGTTACGCATCAGAGAACTCAAGAGATAAGAAACCATTTCCATGTGCTGATTGTGGAAACGGTTTTCTGATAATTCAACACTGCTAATTCATCAACGAATACATACAGGAGAGAAACCATTAGCTGTATCGAAGTGGGGAAAAGTTTTAGTCAACGTTCAACACTTGTTCTCATCAAAGATTCATACAGGAGAGAAACCATTTTCATGCTTTGAATGTGGCAAAAAATTTGCTGACCGGTCTGCATATGCAAGCCATAAAAGAACCCACACTGGGGAAAAACCTTTCAAATGCAGTGATTGTGGTAAATTATTTTCACAAAGTTCAATCTCCATAGACATAAAAGAATTCATACAGACAAAACCTGTTAGGCATGTATAGAATGTGGAAAAACCTTTCATGACAAAACAAAACTAAAATTTCATCAGAGACACATAATCCAAAATGTGACTAAATCAGGAGCACAAACTCTTAAAAATAGGAATCGTCAACCCAATTGTTTCTTGCAATGCCATTTCAATGTTGCCCAGTTTGGAGAAGTGATTTAAACCAAGGTCAACCTTGTGATTAATAGCTTCACTTACAATGGATGCTTGTTGTGGGTGGCAAACAGCCATCCCCGTTCATACAATCAAGATTGCCATTTTAAGTTATTACTCAAAATTTAGGATTAAAAAGAACTAAACCTGAACAGAACCCACACAGATGTATTATTTTGGGCAGTCCTAAAATGACCTGATTGTTTTACGGTTGTTATTCTGATCATGATCCAGCCAGTAATGTAGGAACATTGAAGGTAAAACCATGCTCTGGTTGAATTTACACTCGTTTTCGATTTTCATGTTGGATTGAATGTCAAATCTATGTAACATCGAATGGACACCAATATGAGTCAGTGGGTCTGTGGAGAAAAAGCACAATAAAGCTTACTACACTGTGTGCATGTGTTCCACAATTAATAGCTTGTAAAAGAAATGTTCTGTGCAAAGAAAAATGCACATAACACATAGAAAACATGCAAAACCGCCACAATGCATAAGCGTTGTCATGCGTTTTACAGCACTTTATAGTTAACAAAGCCTAACACCACCCGCTTTTCTTAATTACAATTACAAAGGCCTAATTTACATATAACCCCCAGACAGTGGATGAGGGGGCTGGCTGTAGGTGCAGCAAGCAAAGCCAACAGGAAAACGCTATCCTCCGTCACACATTAAGGTAATTTGTAAGTTTTTTTTCTTTTCCTAATGCAGCTGCAGGTTTACTGTATTCCATTATTTAAAGGAGAACTACTGTTGAATTGAAAATTACCTGGGACAGGGAAGTAGGATTGGTTATTCCTACCTCCCTATTGTTTTTCTGTGAAGAGCAGCAGCACAAAAAAACTGCTTCTGCTAGGCTCTATTCAATACAGCAACCCCTTAGGACACTACACTGGCAGATGAACTGTACATGGTGGCTACTTTTTAATTTTTGAAAAGTTACTTTTTAAATGTAGTTGACCTTTTAGGTTTTAAAGTTAATGCTAAAGAAAAGTTAATAACATATAAAAATGGGTTTCTATTTTTCAATGTTTGCTCTTACCTGATAGACATAACTGCCTAGGGACTTTATCCGCCACACCACACTTTACCACTGTCTGGAATAAATACTTTTGTTTTACCATTGTTTATTGGGAATCCTTATTCCTGTTGCCCAGTAAAAACAATTATTTAAAAATGCTTGGACTATCCCCTGCAAATTATATAAACTTTGGAAATATTTGAAATCTGTTTTATGTTTTTGAAATTGTTTTTCAATATACAAAAAGGCACTCATCTGCAGCATATAGTATTTGCAAACTCTGCATATTTTTTTTCTCGCAGATATATATTTTATTTGTAAACCTTGGCCTTTGCTTTTGGAGTCAATGGATGTGCACACATACAAACAAAGCTGTATTTTTTTCCAGATATTTTATTAGTGGAATAACAAACAATGCGTGAAACAGTGTTATTATCAATACAAAGCAATGTAACAAAAAAAATGAAATGTGTGTCATCATAAAGCTTTACCCATCACCAACTTAGGCTGGGTACACGCGAGGGAATTTTTTTTGCCCTAACCGGCATTCAGCGCAAGCGATCGGCCAGGGAAGATCCACGGCCAGCAGTTTTGCCGCGACCGATCATGCGGTCCCAAGACCGCGTGATTGTCTATGAAGCACCGCACAATCGTCCGTGAATTACCGACACTTCTGATACAGGCGCAAACATCATCCCCCAAAATGTCAAAACCGCAGCAGATTTTCGCACCGACTAACAGAGGAAAAGAAATCGGACGGTTTGCCCAAAAAATCTGCTTGTGTTATTTTATACGGATTAGGGAAGAGGGGCAATGAGTGGTAAGAAGTTAGAAAAAGCGAGGTAGGGGAAGAGCATTTTTGTTTTACGTTTATTTAGTAAGTAATCATTCGTTTGATGGCAATTGTGGTGTCTATTGCGGTTCAGAAACCAATGGTACCTGAGCATTGTATAGTGATCATTGTTTTCCAGCCCAGAGGATCATACAAAGACTGCTTTCTGGCTAGGATTAAAGTTCTCATTGTAATATATCCACCAAACCTTTTTTAAATCTTAGATTTTAAGAAACAAAGAGTTTTCTATCGAGAGCTTTTCACATTTTAAAGGGCATGTCCACCCTTATAAGAACTTTTGATATGCGGTAGGGCATGCTCCCCGCCCCAACCGCATTAATAAATTGTTAGAAAGTCCCCCGATCCTTACTTACCTTCCCTCTCTCCTCCGCCGCAGTGTTCCGGCCCTCTGTTTGCATGGAATTGCAGCAGGGGCGAACCGGCAGCCTTGTCCATGATGGCTGAGAGGCAGCCAATCACGTTCGCGGCTGCCGGGAGTTCTGAACAGCAGAGGAGAGAGGGAAGGTAGTAAAGTTTGGGGGACTTTCTAACAATAATATTAATGCAGTTGGGCTGGGGGAGCATGCCCTACCGCATATCAAAGGTTTTAATGTTAGGGGGAGGGAGAGAAATGTTGCAATTTGCAAATGAACTGAAGGTGAAGGAAGGAGGAGGGAGGATGAGCTCAGCTAATAGTACTGAGGGAACAGTTCTAAAATGCCAGGTAAAAGCTGCTGCAGACTTTATAACAGTGACCCTGTGACCAGCAAGCCATGAGATTTCTATCCCTGCCTCTTTCTTCCTTCCACCCACTTGAGAGTTAGGTGAGGAGTGAACAATTCATTGAGGAGCCATGGAAAGCATACTGTATATCATGTCAATGCTGGCAGCTGAAAGGGTTAAAGATAACTCTGCTGGCACTGAAAGTGTTAACTAGGAAAGTCTGTTGGTATTGAATTGGTTCATGGTAATACTCTTCTGGCACTGAAAGTGTTAATGGCAATCTATGGGGAAGTGTGCTGGCACTGAAAGTATTATAGAAAAGTCTGCTGGCACTAAAGAGTTAATTGTAATGTTCTGCTGGCACTGAGATTATAATGCCAATATTCTTGAAAAGCACAGAAAGAGTAAAACATCTAGCCCCCCCCAAAATTTCCCTGTTTCTGCCCTACTTGGCTGGAAACATTTCTGTGGAGAACACTGGTGTCCACATACTGCACATCCACTGAACACCTTTCCTCCCATTCAATCAGTATTTCATTGGTGCCCAGTGTTGCTGCATCTCAAACAAAGTATGTATACACGCCCGCTTCACCTGGTACAGCGCGTGTGCCTAATACCAACTGTAAAGCGGTTCCACTATAAAGAACAGTCGCAGTAGACGGTGTCAGAAGCAAAAGGAGGAAACCCAGCTGTAGTTTGACAGGCCAAGTTTTTTTGGGGGGGGGTGGTTGACATAGATGGGAGGGCACCTAAGGCACTAAAATGCCAGAAACGGCCCGGCACCCGGGCATCCGTCTTAATCCACCATGGTGACGGCACACTAGCAAGCGCATACAGGCTTACAATTATAGGTGCAAGATGTTAGTTGCGCGTGTGCACACGCTCAGGGGTCCTGCATTGTCTGTCATATTGGATGTGTGCACGAGGCTTAAGTAATTATTCTTAGGTAGTTTCCATTGAGATTGTTCCTATAAGGTATTGCTAGCCATGCATAGGGCAATTTTTATTCATGATTAATCAGTGTAATTGAAAACTAAATCCACATTTTACACTCCAGAATATGAACATATACCCCTAAAAACACCAATAAACTGGTGTCTCTCTTTTAAACCACTCCACCTCCATCCGACCTGACTTTTTACCCACAAACCAACTGTCAGAGCCTGCACACAGCATACAGCACTCCAACTGTCAAAACTCTGTCACCATTCCAGCTACAGTAAAACTACTCACAGAAGAATAGTTTTTGAAATCAAGGAACTTGATTGACAGCTGAAATATAATTTTTATATTGGATATCTAAATAAATAGGGGGCAGATCAACAAAAAATGATACAGTTTGGTTGGGAAGAATTACAGTTTCTAGTTGTAGTCAATTTAAATAACCTAATTAATGCCCTTTAAAATAAATGTTACCACTTGAAGAATGGATGAAATAACTGGTATGTACAGTGACTGGGCACACACCCCCTGATCTCAGTCACGTGTTCCCTTGTCTATTCAGTCCTGTAAAAGGACTAGAATAAAGGTGGCTTGACCAACTGTAAAAAGTTCCTGCATTGTCTTAGGACTGAGCATGTGTAAAGCACACAATGGAATGCCATTGACCACACTATGCGCTACCGGAACCTGGGAAATAAGACCAAACCTCATGTTAGAAAGTTACATTTCTCAACAACCATATTAAAATGAGGTGAGAGACTGATTACTGTTTTTATACCAAGGAGATCTGACTTCTAATTCAGTTTTTTCTGAGGCTTTAGGTGTCGTTTAACGGAGATCAGTTTTAAAACCAATTACTTTTTTACATTCAATCGACTAAAAGGATATAGAGTGTAGAATTGATTTAATTTTTGGTATAAAATGTTAGTCGATTGTTTTGGACGGGTCAATAATTTTTGTCCGATCGTATTAAACGCTCATTTCTTGCAAAATCAGTATATCAATAATTAATGATTAAAAAATCATGAAAATCATTCCTGTGTGTTGGTCAAAATGTAAAATAATCAAACCTAAATTAACGAAGGTTTGTCTAGCTTAAAGGATATCTCCATTCAAAATAGGGGAAAAATGTCCCCCCCCCTTTAATTGAAGAACGGGAGGTAAAGGAGCTATGCCTTGCCTCCCTTTCTTCAGTTAAGCGATCAGGAGTCAGAGACCTTACGTCTTTGCGGTTTCTCTGAAAGGTCCGACTATCTTTTGTAATGTGTGCGCATACACGTACATTGCAAAGGCACATCGGGCCCTAAACACTGGTTTGAACGGGGACTGGCTTTAACAAACACGGTTTGTGAACTGGGGGGCTGAAACTGAACAACATTGTAGCGGCTGCTGAGGGGTTAAATTGTGACTTGCGGTGTGTTTTAATAGAGACATAGTTTGAGGGAAATCATCCACCAAATTATATTTAACCTCTTGTATTGATAAAGATTCCCACACACACACTAACCTAGATAATGGTTTGCTTTGCTTTAAGTCAGTCACATCGTTCTCCTTCACTAGTTCGAAGGAGCAGCAGCTTCCTCGGTCTATTCCACTATAATTGTAATGAAAATGACACTCGCTGGGTGGAGGGAATAAATCCTGCGCTTGTCTATCTTTAATATACTTCAACCTGGACCCATATCTGCTTCTCACCCAGGCTGGATTTACACCTCAGAGCCTGTAGGCCAAAAGTGTCTGGCCCCTTAGCCCCACCCCTAAACACAGACCACGAACCAAACACAGACCACACCCATTTCCTCTTTTGGGGGAGCAAAATACTATAAAGGGTTTTGGATTGGTGGGAGGAGATTGACAGCCGCCCCTCTCACCTCAGGAGCCCCTAGGCATGTGCCTACTGTGCCTAATGGTAAATCCGGCCCTGCTATTTTCTCTTCTGTCCTAGGTCTCATTTGCAAGTCTTGTTCTGTTTTGATGTCTTTCTCATATTAAATTTTCAGCATTTTCCTTGACATACTGCTGTGCTGTTATCAGACACCCCCTGTAACTCATGCTCTTCAGATTCTTTGTCTGCTTGACAATTTTCTGCTGCTTGCCTCTTTTCAAGCTATACTTCCTATACTATTGTGCCCTAATTTACTTGCAGTTATCCTTACTCTCGCTTTTTGCACCATCTCATATACGGAACGGACTACAGCGTCCATGTTATGTCTTAAAATATACACCAGTCTAGCTCCACATTTTATCATTGTTTGCTCAATGTTGCTGATTTGGACTTGTATGCTGATATGCTGCCATAATGCTGATTGGTCTTTCCAGTGTGCATATTGAATTTTTCCATTCACTCTAAATACTCTACAGTTGTGAAAGCAGTTTTATCTACTTTCCCTTCCAGGATTTAAGCTACAGATCTTGTGGCACTTTATCAGTATGTTAATTCCCTTTATCTGTCATTTTAACCTGTTGCATCTGTTAGTCAAGGTTGATGAGTATCTGCACTGTATTTCTTGCTGTTTTGGGTTTCCAGAATTCTGTATAAAATGCTAAATATATATTAATATTAGACCCGAAATGAGAAACACAGCTGTCCCTCCAGAGCCCATTACAGTGGCAATTTTGGCCAAAAATATTAAACAGCAATTCTTTATATATTATATATATCTTTATTTCCTTTGGCCTAACAGCATGTTTAATATTTTTGCACTTTTATCAAGCATAACTATCGCCTATGTAATGTGTATTAGTAGCTAGAACATATTTATATAGGACTATGAAATGATGGGACTCCATTTTGTGCTTTTGCAGCCCTGTAGCCTAGCATGCCACAGTGTATAGGGTATGTGAATGGATGAATTTCCATGGAAATTATAGTGTGTGGTGCAGGCTAATGTACTGATGTGTATAATGGGCACTTCATAGATTCAGACACAAGTACTTTTATAATGCTTTTGCTTAATGCTTATAATCTGTCTGCTATCTGTCTAATAATGTTTTTCATAGAGATATCTTACCCCATAGGCAATTTGTAAAGGAAGAACTAAAAGTAAAAAGAACATTAGGAGTTACTTAAATTGGAAGCACAAAGTTCCCCTGCCAAGTCCACTATGGGCCATATTTATAAAAGCACAGTATAGTTTTTTTTTTAGCTATACCGCGCCTTTACCGTTTATTATGCGAACGTTATTTCCGATTGCTATCGTATATCTACGATAGCAATCATAAATGTAATATAGTGATTGTAAATCTATACGACCCACTACTGCATAGCATTCTACAAATAAAGATTTACAAACTTTTGGCTTAAATGTTCACTCGAGCCGTACATTAATGCAAACTATGGTGTGTTTATTTGATGTAAAAGGCTATTATAATCCTCTTTGCCTATTTAATGTACCCATAGGGAGAACCTAAATCACTAAGTACTCAATCATGGGTACATTAAACCCCTGGAATACTTATCTAATGTTATGATTGCATATCTGGCTGTCCTCTCCCTCTGTTTGGGAACTATGTATCAAAGGTTTTGTTCAGCAAGATATCATTATTAGAACTAATGTCCTGTTGCTAAAGACCTTTAGATGTTGAATCCCTGGAAGTTCATTAATGTGAACTTTTTCTTTTTGCTGATTGGACCACCTCTTGCAGAGCTCCAAACTTCTTGTATGAACAGTATCATCAACCATCTGCATACGTTATTTCTATGGGAGGTTCATTTGGAAGCCTTCACCATAAAAATATGTTTCTGCAGTAGGAATACCAGTACCATAGATGCATATACTTCAACACCAGGTGGGGGGAGACCCTACAAGCCCTTTTGTGTCTTCCACATATACCAGCCATCTTCAAACTCAACATCACGGAAATAACTGTTGATAATCCTTGTAGGTATATTTTTTTTAGGTGTAGAAATAAAGACTGAGATTCTGGCCAGCCTACTTTGTAGGGAGCATCATGGATTGTAGTAGTCTAAACGTTGCTCTTCTCGGATTTTAATGTTAGAAACCATTGGAATACCATGGTGTCACCTGTAAGTAGGAAAGTACAAAACCAAAAGCGACAGACTGAAAGTAATTAAATATAAAGATTCTGTACAAAAGAAACATGACATTGTATTATTACACAGATTATTTCTGAACAGTTGTCTAACCATTGGCTTGATTTTTTTTTTTGTACAAACAAGCTAACTTATCTTCCCCCGTTTCAGATTTTCTTAAAAAAAATCTCATTATTATTATTTTTGTGATTTATATCTAGTACCGAGCAAATTCCGTGGCGCTTTACAATTACACTTATACATCCCACATCAGGCCCCTGCCCCAAAGAGCTTACAATTAAGCACATTTATTTGACACTACAACCTATCAGTATGTCTTTATGATTGTGGGGGAAACTGGAGGAAGCCCATGCAGCAACGGGAGAACATACAAACTCCTTGCAGATGTGTCCAGGGTGAAATCAAACTCAGGACTTCAGCGCTGCAGTGGCAAACACAGGGATGTCCAACCTGTGGCCCTCCAGATGTTTTGAAAACTACAACTCCCGCATTCCTCCATTGCAGAGAAACCAAGGAATGCTGGGAGTTGTAGTTTTCAAAACATCTGTGGGATGCAGGTTGGACATCCCTGGGCTAACCACTGAGCCACCTTGCTGTCCCCATCATTGAATAATTTTAGATTGAGAGCTTGTGCGCACAGGAATTTTTTTTCTAATTTTTCAACAAAGCTTAATTTATACAATCGACAGAATTGAAAATGAAATGAAAAGCTGTTGAGGGCTGCACTAGGGGCCATTCATTTTCTAACTGTCCTCACTACGTCATAACCCTGCCAATATCCCTACCTACCAGGTGGTCCCCGATTTTTAATGTGTGGGACGCATATGATTTAGCCCTTGATGCAACCACAAATGACCTGAATTGGCAAAATTTCAATTTCATGTTACTTGATGAATAAAGAGCATGTCCCACCCTTGAGTGCAAAATGTATAATATATTAAATACGGGATATTATTTAAATGTTGGTGGATCGTGTAGACAGATTATTGGTGGGGCTGGGAGTGACCCGGCGGTCTTGGTTCACATTGGTGCCAATGACAAGTTAGAGGTGGAGTGTAGGTCCTAAAAATGATTTCCGAGAATTAGGGGCCAAGTTAAAAGCAAGGACCTTCAGGGTGTGATTTCAGAAATACTACCAGCAGCCACGTCCTACGCTGGGAGGCAACGGGATGCTCAGGAGTATAAAATGCGTGGCTAAGAGAGTGGTGTAAGAGGGGGTTTGGGTTTTTTAGAGAACTGGGCTGAACTTTTCTGTTGGCTACAGGCTCTTTAGTGAGTACGATTGCCCACCTCAATGGTGATGGTGCAACTGTTTTGGGGGAGAAGATGGCTAGGGGGTTGGAGGAGATTTTAAACTAGGTATGGGGGGGGGGGAACGTTTAACTACAACAGGGGTAGATATAGAGTTAGGGATCTGGGGGCTAGTAACACAACGAGGGAGGAGGGGAGGAGGGGGAGCATAGAGGATAAGGACCATGTATGGAATAAAATCAATTGTTCTAAAATGTATGTTTCAAATGCAAGGAGTCTGGCTGGAAAAAACCGGCGAACTTGAAATAATAGCGTTAAGAAAGGTATGAATGTAATTGGTATAGCAGAATCATGGCTTAATGATTCACACGACTGGACAGTAAATATTGAGGGTACTCCTTATTTAACACTGACCGAGTTATAAGAAAGGAGGAGGATTATGTATGTTATGTTAACAGATTGAAGCAATTTAAAAGATGGAATAGATGGGGGGCAAACGATGCGGCGAAACATTATGGGTGGAACTGTGTCAGGAAGCAAAAGGTAGGTAAATTATTGTTGGAGTGGTTATAAGCCGCCAAATGCCGGGGAAGAGGTGGAAATGAATCTCCATATGCAGTTGGCGAAGGCTGCTGGTATGGGCATGTTCTGGTTATGGGGGATTTTAACTACCCTGAAATAGATTGGAGTAATGGAACTGCCAGCACCTCAAAAGGTATAAAGTTCTTAATTTCCTATATGAGCATTTTCTTTCACAGATGTAGAAAGTTCCTACAGAAAGATGCGTTGTTTGGATCTGGTGTATCTACTAACCCAGAGCTCTTTGGAGATGAAGGTAATGGGAAGTCTTAGGGAAGTGCCCTGAATATGTGTCATTTAATATAGGTTGCAGAAAACTAAAGTGCACTGGCTTAACAAAAACTTTAACTTTAGAAAAGCTAATTTTATGCTTTTAAAGGAATCGCTTCTATCTCCATCTATGTATCTCCATATCTATCTATCTTTCAACTATCTTATCTGTCTATCTATCT
>JAACNH010004625.1:0-23300 GCA_019447015.1 Hymenochirus boettgeri | reverse complement strand
TAGCTTCCCTTAAACCACCACTCTCTGTTTTGCGATCCATAACCAGTTCTCATCCATGACCAAATGGTTTCTTCAGGCCAACAGTCCTCAGTTTATACTTAGTCGCCTATGTGGCACAGTATCAAAGGCTTTCGCAAAATCCAAGTATACCACATCCACTGCTGTGCCTGAATCTAACTTCTTACTCACTTCATCGTAAAATCCAAATATATCACATCCACCGCTGTACATGAACTAACTTCTTACTCACTTCATCATAAAATCCAAATATCACCTCACACCGCTGTACATGAATCTAAACTTCTTACTCACTTCATCATATGGACAGTTTTTGTTGGGGCCGCGCAATGTGCATCCTGCCGCATGAGGGATCTTGGAGCAGCCGCCCCAGGGACCTATGTATGTGTCAGGTGTGTTGGGTTGCCCATTTGGAATCTGAGTACAGAGTCTAAGGGGTAAACTTGCAGCATTGCAGGACTTGCAAACCTGGGGGAAATGCAGGTACTGGCAGGGGCCATGTAACTGGTGGTGGAGATGGGCAGATAAGGTGGAGAAGGAAGATAGATTTGTAAGGTCACCAGGGGAAGTAGGAGACGGAAGGATAGGGGGGCTTCTTCCCAGCTGGTCGATCCCAACAGATTTGCCTTTTAGGTGAAAATTTGGAGGACGATGGCTCGGAAGCAGCATGTATGGAGCGGGCCTTTCCCTGAGCACCCAGGGGACGGCCATCTCCAATACAAGGAGGGAGAACTGGGGGCTAGGAAGATAGACAGGTGTTAGTGTAGGGGATTCTATTATTAGAAGGGTAGATAGGGTAATCTGTCGCCAGTCCTGCATGCCGAACATGTGTTGTCTGCCTGGTGCTAGGTTCGACATGTGTGTGGATCGTGTAGACAGATTATTGGGTGGGCTGGGAGTGACCCGGCGGTCTTGGTTCACATTGGTGCCAATGACAAAGTTAGAGGTGGAGGTGAGGTCCTTAAAAATGATTTCCGAGAATTAGGGGCCAAGTTAAAAGCAAGCCCTCCAGGGTAGTGATTTAGAAATACTACCGCAGCCACGTTGCTACGCTAGGGAGGCAACGGAGCTCAGGAGTTAAATGCGTGGCTAAGAGAGTGGTGTAGGAGATGTGGGTTTGGGTTTTTAGAGAACTGGG
This sequence comes from Hymenochirus boettgeri, assembly GCA_019447015.1. NCBI lineage: Eukaryota > Metazoa > Chordata > Amphibia > Anura > Pipidae > Hymenochirus > Hymenochirus boettgeri. Next base: position 22,144 of record JAACNH010004625.1, on the reverse strand, counting down.
CTGACTTTTCTGTTGGCTACAGGCTCTTTAGTAGTGACGGATTGCACCTCATGGTGGTGGTGCAACTGTTTTGGGGGAGAAGATGGCTAGGGGGTTGGAGGAGATTTTAAACTAGGTATGGGGGGGAGGGAACGTTTAACTACACAGGGTAGATAGAGAAGTTAGGGATCTGGGGGCTAGTAACACAACAGGGAGGAGAAGAGGAGGGGGGAGCATAGAGGATAAGGAGCATGTACGACCATGTTGGAAGTACATCATTGATAATCTAAAATGTATGTTTAAAAATGCAAGGAGTCTGGCTGGAAAAACCGCAACTTGAAATAATACGTTAAGGAAAGGTATGATGTAATTGATATAGCAGAATCATGGCTTAATGATTCACGACTGGACAGTAAATATTGAAGGGTACTCCTTATTTAGACATGACCGAGTTAATAAGAAAGGAGGAGGAGTATGTATGTATGTTAAACAGGAATTGAAGCCAATTTAAAAGATGGAAGATGGGGGAGCAAACGTGCGGCAGAAACATTATGGGTGGAACTGTGTACAGGAGCAAGAAGGTAGGTAAATTAATTGTTGGAGTGTGTTATAAGCCGCAAATGCCGGGAAGAGGTGGAAATGAATCTCCATATGCAGTGTGGCGAAGGCTGCTGGTATGGGGGCATGTTCTGGTTATGGGGGATTTTACTACCCTGAAATAGATTGGAGTAATGGAACTGCCAGCACCTCAAAGGTATAAGTTCTTAAATTTCCTATATGAGCATTTTCTTTCACGATGGTAGAAGTTCCTACTAGAAGAATGCGTTGTGGATCTGGTGATATCTAATACCCAGAGCTCATTTTGGAGATGAAGGTAATGGGAAGCTTAGGGAATAGTGACCATGATATAGTGTCATTTAATATAGGTTGCAGAAAACTAAAGTGCACTGCTTAACAAAAACTTTTACTTTAGGAAAGCTAATTTTATGCTTTTAAAGGAATCGCTCCTGCTCATAGACTGGGGGGAACTGTTTCTAGGTAAAGATACTGAGCAATATGTGACCACTTTTAAAGGGTATAAACTATAACATTTCACTCGGTACCTTTAGAAACATTGTAAAAAAATTAGGTCCACTCCTGCATGGCTTAATGCTCAGGTAAAAAGGGAAATGGAAAAAAAAAGAAAAGGGCTTTTAAATTTTGAAAGCGAAGGCACAGAACAGGCTTACAGGGACTTCAAAAGTTGTAATAAAGAGTGCAAGAAAGCAATTAAACTAGCTAAAATAGAAATGAAACACGGATTGCTGAACAAAGCAAGTCCAACCCCAATGTTTTTTTTAAGTATATAATGGTAAAAAATGAGGACTGAATGGGGGACCATTAAATAATGGAGCTGAGTGGTTGTAGAGGATGCCGAAAAGGCTAATCTGCTAAACCGTTTTTTTACATCGTTTTTTACTGTTGAGAATCCTTACAGTAGGGATTGTAACAATGTGCAGGGAGGAATGAAGATTCCTCACATTGGATAACAGAGGATATGGTACGGAATCATTTAGACAATTTAATATCATAAAGCGCCAGGACCAGATGGATTGCATCCTAGGATTTTAAAAGAGCTTAGTTCAGTTTCTAGCAGACCACTGTGTCTCATCTTTTCAGATTCGCTTTTGTCTGGATTTGCCGCTGGATTGGAAAAAAGCCAATGTAATACCAATATTCAAAAAAGGTAGTCTTTCACAGCCTGGTAAACTATAGACCTGTAAGCCTAACATCAGTGGTAGGGAAGGTGATGGAAACTTTTGTTAGGATCATATCCTTGATTTTGTCTCCAGAGATCATCTTATTAGTAGTAGTCGCATGGATTTATGAGAAATAGATCATGCCAGACAAATTTAATTGGTTTTTATGAAGAAGTGAGTAGAAGTTAGATTCAGGCACAGCTGGGATGTGGTATATTTGGATTTTGCAAAAGCCTTTGATCCTGTGCCACATAGGCGACTAATGTATAAACTGAGGACTGTTGGCCTTGAAGAAAACATTTGTTCATGGATAGAGACCGGTTATTGACCGCAAAACAGAGAGTGGTGTTTAATGGAGCTACATCTATGTGGGCTAAAGTTCTAAGCGGAGTTCCTCAGGGTTCTGTACTGGGCCGCTTCTGTTTACTCGTTTATAATGACTTAGAAGGGGGCATTGAGAGCAAGGTCTCTGTGTTTGCTGATGACCTAAATTATCAGAGCTTTGGAAACTTCCATGATGTGCAAGAGCTGCAAGCAGACCTAGATAGATTATCAAAATGGGCAGCAGAATGGCAGATGAGATTCAATGTTGATATAATGTAAGGTATGCATTTGGGATTTAATAATCCCTGTGCCACCTACACCATAAATAACTCTGTGTTAAGTGCATCTGAAATGGAAAAAGATTTGGGGGTTCTGGTAGATAACAGACTTAGCTGAGCAAACAATGCCGGTAGCAACAGCTAGAGCTACAATATATGTCTTGTATAAAGAGGGGAATGGAATCAGAGAGAAAATATTATTCTCCCTCTTTACAAGGCACTGGTAAGGCCACATTTGGAATATGCGTGTGCAGTTTTGGAATCCCATATACAAAAGGGACATCTTGGAAATTGAGGCAGTTCAAGAAGGGCAACTAAATTAATAAGGGAAATGGAGGGGCTTGAATATGCAGGCAGATTAGACAAGTTAGGGCTGTTTACATTGGAGAAGCGGCGGTTGCGTGGGGACATGATAACCTTATACAAATATATTAATGGCCCATACGTGAACTCTCTGGTGCATTTGTCACTAATAGGTCATATCAGAGGACTCGTGGACATCCTTAAGGTTGGAAAAAGAAGTTTCATCTTCAAGTTAGGAGAGGTTTCTTTACAGTTGAGAACGGTGAAACTGTGGAACTGTCTTCCAGCAGAGGTGGTAATGGCAAGTTCATTGAATAACTTTAAAAAGGCCTGGATAAGTTTCTAAAACTAAAAAATATTGAGAATTACTGGTATTAATGCATATAGATCTGGTGATCCAGGGATACTTTCCGATTGCCGTTGGAGTCAGGAAGGAATTTCCCCCCCCTTTTTTAGCTGGGTTTATTTGCCTTCCTCTGGATCAACTGTTAGTAGGGTTTAAAAAAAAAAAAAAAGTGAATAGGTTGGACTTGATGGACGAATGTCTTTATTCAACCTTAATTACTATGTTACTATGTTACTATGTTTACTATCATAAAATCCAAGTATACCACATCCACTGCTGTGCAAGAATCTAAATTCTTACTCACTTATTCATAAAAAATAAGTAACTTTGTCTGGCATGATCTATTTCTGATAAACCCATGGTGATATACTAATAAGATCAGTTCTGGAGAGAAAGTCAAGGATATGATCCTGTAACAAAGTTTCCTGCACCTTCCCTACCACTGATGTTAGTCTACAGGTCTATAGTTACCAGGCTGTGAACGACTACTTTTTTTTTTGAATATTATTCTAATTATTTCTAATCCAGTGGCACTCATTCCTCATTTATACCCTTCATATTATTACAGTCCCTGCTATAAGGACTAGGATTCTCTATAGTGTATACAGAGTAAATATTCCTCATTTATACCCTTCATACTATTACAGTCCCTGCTATAAGGACTAGGATTCTCTATAGTGATACAGAGTGAATATTCCTAATTTATACCCTTCATATTATTACAGTCCCTGCTATAAGGACATAGGATTCTATAGTGTATACAGAGTGAAATTACTCATTTATACCCTTCATATTATTACAGTCCCCGCTATAAAGGATAGATTCTCTACAGTGTATACAGAGTGAATATTCCTCATTTATACCCTTCATATTATACAGTCCCCGCTATAAGACTAGGATTCTCTATGTAATACAGAGTGAATATTCCTCATTTATACCCTTCATATTATTACAGACCCTGCTATAAGGACTAGGATTCTCTATAGTGTATGACAGAGTGAAGTTTCCTCATTTATACCCTTCATATTTACAGACCCTGCTATAAGACTAGGATTCTCTATGTGTATACAGAGTGAATATTCCTCATTATACCTCTCATATTATTACAGTCCCTGCTATAAGGACTAGGATTCTCTATAGCTATCAGAGTGAATATTCCTCATTTATAATCTTCATATTATACAGTCCCTGCTATAAGGAATAGGATCTCTATAGTATATCCAGAGTGAATATTCCTCATTTATACCCTTCATATTATTACAGTCCCCGCTATAAGGACTAGGATTCTATATAGCGAATCCAAGTGAAATTCTCATTTCTCCCCTTCATATTATTACAGTCCCTGCTATAAGGACTAGGATTCTCTATATTGTATCCAGAGTGATATTCCTCATTTATACCTTCATATTATCAGTCCCTGCTAAAGATAGGATTCTTATAGTGTATACGAGTGAATATCCCTCATTTATACCCTTCATATTTATTACAGTCCCTGCCTATGGACTAGGATTCTCTATAGTGTATACAGAGTGAATATTCCCTCATTTATACCCTTCATATTATTACGTCCCCGCTATAAGGATAGGATTCTCGTATAGTGTATACAGAGTGAATATTCCATCTCATTTATACCCTTCATTTATTACAGTCCCTGCTATAAGGACTAAGGATTCTCTATAGTGAATACAGAGTAATATCCCCCTTTATACCCTTCATATATTACAGTCCCTCTATAAGGACTAGGATTCTCTATAGTGAATACAGAGTGAATATTCCTCTTTATACCCTTTTATTATTACAGTCCCTGCTATAAGACTAGGATTCTCTATAGTGAATACAGAGTGAAGTCCCCATTTATACCCTTCATATATTACAGTCCCTGCTATAAGGACTAGATTCTCTATAGTGAATCCAGAGTGATATTCCCATTTTATACCCTCATATTATACAGTCCCTGCTATAAGGACTAGGATTCTCTATAGTGAATACAGAGTTGAATATTCCTCATTTATACCCTTCATATTATTACGTCCCCGCTATAAGGACAGATTCTCATAGTGTATACAGAGTGAATATTCCTCATTTATACCCTTCATATTATTACAGTCCCTGCTATAAGGACTAGGATTCTCTATAGTGAATACAGAGTGAATATTCCCCATTTATACCCTTCATTATTACAGTCCCTGCTATAAGGACTAGGATCTCTATAGTGAATACAGAGTGAATATTCCTCATTTATACCCTTTATATTATTCAGTCCCTGCTATAAGGACTAGGATTCTCTATAGTGAATACATAGTGAATATTCCCCATTTATACCCTTCATATTATACAGTCCCTGCTATAAGGACTAGGATTCTCTATAGTGTATACGAGTGAATATTCCTCATTTATACCCTTCATATTATTACAGTCCATGCTATAAGGACTAGGATTCTCATATTGTATAAGAGTGAATATTCCTCATTTATACCCTTCATATTATTTACAGTCCATGCTATAAGGACTAGGATTCTCTATGTGTATACAAGTGAATTTCCTCATTTATACCCTTCATATTATTACGTCCCCGCTATAAGGACTAGGATTCTCTATAGTGTATACAGAGTGAATATTCCTCATTTAGATCCTTCAATTATTACTCCCTGCTATAAGGACTAGGATTCTCTATGTGTATACGGAGTGAATTCCTCATTATACTTCATATTATTAAAGTCCCTGTTATAGAGACTAGGATTCTCTATAGTGTAACAAGTGAATATTCCTCATTTATAACCCTTCAATATTATTACAGTCCCTGCTATAAGACTAGGATTCTCTATAGTGTATACAGAGTGAATATTCCCATTTATACCCTCATATTATTACAGTCCCCGCTATAAGGACTAGGATTCTCTATAGTGTATACAGAGGAATATTCCCCATTTATCCCTTCATATTATTACAGTCCCTGTATAGGAACTAGGATTCTCTATAGTGTATACAGAGTGAATATTCCCCATTTATCCCTTCATATTATTACAGTCCCCTGCTATAAGACTAGGATTCTCTATAGTGTATACAGAGTGAATATTCCATCTTTATACCCTCATATTATTACAGTCCCCGCTATAAGGACTAGGATTCTCTATAGTGTATACAGAGTGAAATTCCTCATTTATCCCTTCATATTATTACAGTCCCTCTATAAGGATAGGATTCTCTATAGTGTATACAGAGTAATATTCCCATTTATACCCTTCATATTATTACAGTCCCCGTATAAAGGACTAGGATTCTCTATAGTGTATACAGAGTGAATATTCCCCATTTATACCCTTCATATTATTACATACCCTGCTATAAGGACTAGGATCTCTATAGTGTATACAGAGTGAATATTCCTCATTTATACCCTTATATTATTACAGTCCCCGCTATAAGGACTAGATTCTCATAGTGTATACAGAGTGAATATTCCCCATTTATACCCTTCATTATTAACAAGTCCCCGCTATAAGGACTAGGATTCTCTATAGTGTATACAGAGTGAATATTCCTCATTTATACCCTTCATATTATTACAGGTCCTGCTATAAGGACTAGGTTCTCTATAGTGTATACAGAGTGAATTCCTCATTTACACACACTTCATATTATTACACCCGCTATAAGGACTAGGATTCTCTATAGTGTATACGGAGTGAATATTCCTCATTTACACCCTTCAATTATTACGTCCCCTGCTATAAGGACTAGGATTCTCTATAGTGTTACAGAGTAAATATTCCCCTTATACCCTTCATATTATTACAGTCCCGCTATAAGGACTAGGATTCTCTATAGTCAAAAACACTGCACATCATTGTTAGGAGCCGGCGTTCCTTAATTTACTCCACTTCCTCGCCGATCTTATATCTTTCCGGTACTTTTCACAAGCCTAATTTTTTCTTCCTCCTTTTGTTCTTTGCTGCGGCGAATGACGAGGTGTCCTTATTTTTGAAATCTTGTTGTAACCAATCTGATTACTTTCTTTCTTCTTTCCTCTGTCTAATTTGTTTGTTCTTTCTATTTAAACTTCCTCCTGGACTTTGCCCTTTATAGCATTTAGCTTACTGCATGGCTAGTGGGTGTCCTTATCTTATCTGTTTCTGATTTTACATTTCTAACCCTTCCTCTTAACTACACTCTGCCTGCTGGACCGAACACTTGTTATTTATTTGACTCCTACGTGTTTACCCCTTTGTACCACTACTCTTAATCTTACTCTCACCTGGCTAGTCTCTTGACTCTGTTTGCCTGATCCTCCGTACCTCTACTGGCCTGCACCTGTTTTTTACCAACCTGCTTGACCATTTTCTTCTGTTCTGATCATTTTACTGCTCTGAGTCTCCCTGCTTGGACCACTTCCCTGGCTGTCTATATTTAACTACACGAGCCTTAAGTGTTTCTCTAGACTCTCTCGTTCCTCTCCTTCATTTTATCTCGTGTTCCTCTTTTGTCTGTGCTGGGTTTGCCGGTGGCACAAGACTTTCTAGGCTTTCCTGGCCTCAGTGTGGACACCTTGCATCTTACGTCCTGTAGGCAAGTGAGTTTGCTCAGTCGCCGATTGTCTGGCGACAAAAGAGGGCTTGCCATGGTGAGATGGTTAATAAAGATTTGTTGTATCCACACTAAAGGAAGCCTGGGATTTTAGTGTGCATTATATCATGATGATGGTGCACCTCTCTCTATTAAACAGCCTGTAGCCTACAGATATGTATGTCTGTCCAGTCTCTAAATCTCAACCCCTCCACACCAATCTATAAGACTAGATTTCCTTTTATTAAGTAATAATTAATACTGTATTACACAAGCCTCTCTGACTCCTTTCCTTACTTGTAAGACTCTCACCAGAAGTCTCTCTACTCCACTGCCAGGGACGAGAACACAGTGAGGCAGAAAGAGCCAACAATATGGACAAAAGTAAGTTTAGCAAATCTTCTCACCATCAATAACACAGAATCTTTTAAAGGTAATTGTCAGGAACTACCTTGCCGCGAGCCTGGGATCCTCCCCGGCGGTCGCTGAGCGGGAGCGTGCCGATGACGCGAGGTACCCGCTCGCGTGCAGCTCGCGCGCTCCGCGCGTCCTCAGTGACGCGAGGACGTGGCGGCCGCAGGCTTTACCCTGCTGGCGGCCATCTTCTTCCAGGGCACGCCACGCAGGGATGAGGTCACAGGGGCCTATTTTGGTCCTGCCTCCTGGCAGTTGGCCTCTTTGCTGCAGTTCAGAGTTTGTTTGCTCTGACTCCTAGCTCCTGGTTGCGTTGGTGATTGGTATCCAGTTGTTCCGTCTCTGTGTCCGTCTGCCTGCATCCTACCACTGCTCCTACCTCCGGTCTGCACTCTCCACTTCACTCCTACCATCCTGTTACCCTCCGGTCAGCATAACTACCACTGCTCCTACCTCCGGTCTGTCTCCACTTCAGCTCCTACCTCCTGTTCCACTCCTGGTCAGCATAACTACCACTGCTCCTACCGTCCGTCTGCATCTCCACTTCAGACTCCTACCTCCTGTTACCTCTGGTTCAGCATAACTACCACTGCTCCTACCTCCGATCTGCATCTCCACTTCAGCTCCTACCTCCTGTTACCTCTGGTCAGCATAACTACCACAGCTCCTACCCTCCGGTCGTATCTCTACTCCAGCTCCTACCTCCTGTTACCTCTGGTCAGCATAACTACCACACCGCTCCTACCTCCGGTCCGTATCTCTACTCCAGCTCTACCTCCTGTTACCTCTGGTCAGCATAACTACCACAGCTCCTACCTCCGGTCCGTATCTCTAACTCCAGCTCCTACCACCAGTTACCTCGGTCAGCATAACTGCCACAGTCTCTACCTCCGGTCCGTATCCTACTCCAGCTTTACCTCCAGTTTCCTCCGTCTGCCTATCTACCACAGCTTCTACCTCCGGCCTGCATCTCCACATGTGGGATTGTCTTTGTGTCTCTCTTCTGAGCCGCGACTGGTGCCGCCTGCCGCCGCAAAACTCTCACATTAGAGGCTCTGGTGAAGACCAGCAGGTACTTAGACTCCGCGTCCAGAGGGGGCTTCATAGAGGCCTTATCCTGAAGAAAGCGTAACAGTATAGGCAGCCAGATGAATCCACTGAGACGTCATTCCAGCGGAGGACTTATATCGACAAGTCGCCGAACTTCGGGGAGCCTTACAAGAAGCCAGACAGGGATAACTGCCAATTGGATGCAAGGTTGAACGCCATGTCTCCTGGAAGGTCTCATAACCCATCAGTTGCTGAGCCTAAAATTCCTCTTCCTGACCGATTTTCCGGAGATCGTTCCAAATTTGGACAGTTCAAAAGCTCCTGTCATTGTATTTCTCCCTTCGCCCGAAAGCTTCACTGAAGAAAGGGTAAAAGAGAGGTTTCATTATGTCATTGCTTCAGGACGAGCCCAAAGCGTGGGCCCTTCGTTTGCTGGATCAAAACAGCCCTGCGATAGCTTCGTAGGTACTTTTTTTCGCGCTCTAGGAGAAATTTATGATGATCCACGTGAGAGTTGTTTCAGCTGAAGCAACTCCGAACTGTCCCAGGGGGAGAAACAGGTAGAAGATTATGTGGCTGATTTCGCAGGATCATGTGGAGACCCAATGAATGAAGCGGCTCTGATCCACCAGTTCCGAATCGGACTATCAGATCCTAGGATGAATTAGCACGCACGGGAGTCCCTGAGAAAACTGAAAGATCTTATTGATCTAGCGGTCCAAATTGACCGTCGACTGAGAGAAAGGAGATTAGAAAGATTGGGCACTTCCGTTCGTCCATGACGTACTCACTACCTTCTCCTTCTTCAGGATTTCTGGAATCCGGTCCCTATGCAATTAGGGTTAACTGTCCTCTCCTCTCTCCTGAGGAAAGGATCAGAAGACGGCCGCTTAAACATATGTCTATAACTGTGGGAGTCTGGTCATTTGCTCCAGGGATGTCCAATCAGACCTACGGTAGACTCCTACTATGCATTCTGGTCTGTCCCCCCGCTTCAGCATCTTACCTGTCTATTGATGTCTCATTACAGGGAAAACCGGTCCGATGGTCACCGTCCAAGCCGTTATTGACTCCGGGCCTGTAGTTGTTTTATTCTGGAATCCCTTACCAAGGAATGGAAGATTCCCCCTCGTCTCCAAACCTCTCCTCTCTTTATTCATCTGGCAGACGGGTCTAAAATCTCATCTGGTCCTTACTACGAGTGACTTTTCCAGTATTGATCAACATAATCATCATTCAGAATTATTATGTTTGATGTATTGCCTTTCTCTCTTTTTCCTCTTATTCTAGGTATGCCATGGTTGAAGACACACAATCCTTCAATAAATTGGATCTCCGGAGAGATCCCTTTTCTCTCATCACTTGTCGACTGTCATGTCTTCCTCTTCGTGTTAAGTATTAATCAGGTTCAGCTGAGACTCTGTTACCCAGTGTCTATCAGAACTTCGCAGATGTCTTTTATAAGAAAGCTGCTAATATCTACCCACAAAGACCCGCATTATGATTGTCCTGTGACTATTACTGGTGCGGAGATTCCTTTTGGGCGGGTATATCCTTTGTTCAGAACCTGAGCAACAAGGTTCTCAAGGAATATATAGACGAGAATCTTCAGAAAGGGCTTCTCGCCATCTACGTCTCCAGCAGGGCTGGTATATTTTTTGTTGAGAAAAAGATGGTTCACTTACGCCCTGTATTGATTACCGGACTCTCAATAATGTCACGATTAAAAATAGATATCCTCTTCCATTATCCCGAATTGTTTCAACTATTGAGAACCGCCAAAGTTTTTACTAAGTTGGATCTTCGGGGAGCCTATAACTTGATCAGAATAAAAGAAGGGGATGAATGGAAAAACGCGTTCCGCTCCAGATATGGTCATTTCGAATATTGGGTCATGCCTTTCGGTCTATGCAATGCACCTGCCACATTCCAACATTTTGTCAATGATATTTTTTGTGACTTTGTAGATGACTTTTTGGCCGTTATCTAGATGATATATTGATTTTTTCTTCTAACCTGGAGGAACATTGTATCCAGTTAAGAAAGTTCTCTCTCGTCTTAGAGTTCAATGGGTTATACGCCAAAAATTGGAAATGTGAGTTTGAAAAGACTTCTATACACGTTCTTGGGGTTCATCATCCACCCAAAGGGCTAATTATGGATCCTCAAAGGTTTCGCTATTCAGGATTGTCCTACCACTCTACTACCCGAAACAGTTCAAAAAATTCATTGGGTTTGCCAACTTATACCGTAGATTCATTAAGAATTTTTCTACTATTATACTACCATTGACCCTTCTGACCAGAACCCATGTCCCCATTCTCTTGTGACGAAGTCCGCCTCAAACAGCCTTTGAGCGCTTGAAATCTGCTTTTTACTTCAGCCCCATCCTTATTCACCCAGACCACAACTGTTCCTTTTATATTGGAGGTGGATGCTTTGTAAGTTGCATTAGGAGCTATACTCTCGCACACGTAACGGACCTAAGGCGCTACTACAATCCGTTTCTTTTTTTTCAAGAAAACTTTCTGATTCCGAAAAGAATTATGATGTAGGAGACCGTGAGTTATTGGCCATAAAATCGGCCCTTGAAGAGTGGCGATATTTACTTGAGGGACGCCAATCATCCTATTACCATCTTCACGGATCCTAAAGAACCTGGAATACCTACAGACTGCTAAAAGGTTAAAACCCCGTCAAGCTAGATGGGCTCTTTTCTTTACAAGATTTAATTTCCATATAACCTTTCGTCCTGGTTCAAAATGGCGACCGCCCTCTGACAATCTTCTGAGGTCAATAAGTCGGATAAGCCTAATATGGTTCTCTCCAAATCTAATTTTCTACTATCAACTACTATATATCAAACCATCAAGAAGCATCGCTCCAATGCCTCTCTCTTTCCCCAAGAACGGCTTTATATCCAGACAAACAAAATATTCCAGTTCAAGCCAGTCTGCAGTAACTTCAGTATTGTCATTCTCATGCTTTGGCCGGTCATTTTGGGGTTCACAAGACGTTGGATTTGCTTAACAGAAATTTTTTTTGCCAAGTATGTCTAAGATTGTAAACAGTTTTGTGGCTTCTCTGTCTTACTTGTGCTAGGTTCAAGACCACTAGACAGAGACATATGGATTACTATCTCCCTTGCCTGTTCCGACCGCCCTTGGGGGCATGATTTTCCACTGACTTCATTGTTGAGTTACCTCGTTCCAAGGGGTTCACACATTTTTGTGGTCGTTGATCGATTGACGAAGATGGCTCACTTTATTCCGTTTAAAAGGAATTCCCTCAGCTTCCTTACGGCGGAGGGTTTATAGAGAATGTGCGCTTTCACGGGGTTCCTGATGACACTCGTATCAGATAGAGGGGGTACAATTTCACCTCAAAGTTTTGGAAGGAGTTGTGCAAGTGTTTACATATCCACAATTCTTTTTCCTCCGGATACCATCCACAATCTAATGGACACAGAAAGAACAACCAAACTCTTTGAAGCTATCTTCGTGTACTCCTACTCCTGTGTCACAGGAAAATTGGTCCTCTCTGTTACCACTTGCAGAGTTTGCTTACAACAACGCGGTTCATTCTTCTCAGTGTTCCCTTTTTATGCTAACTATGGATTTAATCCAACTTTCCTTACCGGATTCCTTCCAGATCACGATTCTGATCTTTCACCAGAATACATCTTATGAAGGAGAAAGACTTAGAGCTGAAGACCTTCATCGCTGAAGCTCAGGAGCGAGCCCGTTACAAATCAGCTAATCTATTAAGAAAAGACTCTTCGATATTTAAGGTTGGAGATTTGGTTTGGTTTGTCGACTCGGAATTTGAAATTAAGGATTCCTCGCTAAGTTGGGTCCGGTTCATCGGCCATTTCGTATTAGGAAAGCTATCACCACGGTTGCCTTTGAATTGAGCTCCCCAAGTCATTAAAAGATACATCCCAGTCTTTCATGTATCCTGTTTAAAAGATATGTTACAGACTCGGCGCTGGAGCCTCCTCTCGCTGCTATTGATTGACGGGACTTGCGAATACGAGGTGGAGAACATTTTAGATGCCAAGGTCTGCTGGAAAGTTAAGATATCTTATTAATGGAAGGGATTTGGTCCCGAAGAGATTCTTGGGAGCCGTCTGAGCAGATTCACCCTCCTCGTTTGTCAAGACTTTTCATTCCAAACATCCGACAAACCTAAAGGCTCAAGGACACCGGAGGGTGCCCGTGGGGGGGGGGCATGTCAGGAAACTTACTTGCCGCGAGCTGGGATCCTCCTCCGGCGGTCGCGAGCAGGGCGGGAGCGCGCCGATGACGCGAGGTACCCGCTCGCGTGCACACTCGCGCGCCCGCGCGTCCTCAGTGACGCGAGGCTCGTGGGCGCGCAGGCTTTACCCTGCTGGCGGCCATCTTCTTCCAGGGCACGGCCAGCAGGGATGAGGTCAACAGGGCCTATTTAGGCTCCTCCTGGCAGTTGGCCTCTTGCTGCCAGTTCAGAGTTTGTTGCTCTGAACTCCTAGCTCCTGGTTAGCGTTGGTGATGGTATCCAGTTGTTCCCTGTCTCCTGTGTCCAGTCTGCCTGCATCCTACCACTGCTCACCTACCCCGGTCTGCATCTCCACTTCAGCTCCTAACCTCCTGTTACCTCCGTCAGCAATAACTACCACTGCTCCTACCTCCGGTCTGCATCTCCACTTCAGCTCCTACCTCTTTACCCTGGTCAGCATAACTACCACTGCTCCTACCTCCGTCTGCATCTCCTTCAGCTCCTTACCCTCCTGTACCTTGGTCAGCATAACTACCACAGCCCTACCTCCGGTCCGTATCTCTACTCCAGCTCCTACCTCCTGTTACCTCTGCTCAGCATAACTACCACAGCTCTACCTCCGGTCCGTATCTCTACTCCAGCTCCTACCTCCTGTTACCTCTGGTGCATCATAATACCCACAGCTCTACCTCCGGTCCGTATCTCTACTCCAGCTCCTACCTCCAGTTACCTCCGGTCAGCATAACTGCCACAGCTCCTACCTCGGTCCTTATATCTTACTCCAGCTTCTACCTCCAGTTTTCCTCCGGTCTGCCTATCTACCACAGCTTCTACCTGCATCTCACATTGTGGGATTGGTCTTTGTGATTCTCTCCTCTGGAGCCGCGACCTGGTGCCTGCCTGCCGCAAAATATCCTCACATAGAGGCTCTGGTGAAGACCAGTCGGTACCTTAGACTCCGCGGCCAGAGGGGGTCTCATAGAGGCCTTATCCTGAAGAAGCGTAACAGTAATCTTTTACTTACACGTAACTTACTTTTACACTGTACACTACCGTTAATTGTGATTTCTTATCAACAAACAAATATATATTAATTATAGTAAGTCACCATATGGAACCTTTACATATTAGTGATTGGGTATCTTATTACTTATAGTTACTGATTAAAATTGTTTATGTGTTTTGTATTTTGTTTCAGGGATGGACCATTCTTTTCAATCTTGGGGAGAGGATTGTACAAGCTGGGACCTTTTTTTCCAAATACCCCATTTGATAAATAAGAAATCGCTGTATCGTGAGGTAAGATCCTGTGAGAGGGAGCAGGAGAGCAATAGGTTTAGTGTTATAAAGTTTCAACTTTATGCTTCTAGGTATCTGCTACATGGAAAGTACAGACATAGTGAGTACAGCTAAGCCCTCCTAATTTATATCTGTCAGTGTGCATTTTCTTTTGGTCCATGAGAGCATCCTTAGAAAAAGGTCTGTACCCAGTGGTGAGAAAAAATATGCTTTCTCATCTCCTTCCAGTGCATTTAAAGCAAGATCAGTCTGACGTATTCTGGCACCTGGTATAGCTGTGCAGCACTTGAGTCTTTTACTAAATCAGCCAATGGAATATTTGCACCATCAAATTTAGAGATGCCAGTCAGTATGGCTCCAATAGGTATCATAGTGGCAGGTACAGGGTCACTACTAATAATACAGGGTTCTCCTCCAGTTTAGCATTTAGTTAGAGTTCCTGCCGACTATACAAAATATGTAACAGTGGCAAATAAGGAAAGATGTTTTTCTTGCAAGATATGGATGTTATTAATGTGTAACACAACAGTCTAATCATAAGCACAGGAATATCCAACATTAGAGGGCTAGTTAAAGGAACAGTTTCTCGAGAAAGTATGTGATAGGAACAAATGTGATAATGATAAGGAACTACGCAAAATAGTGGGGGGGGAAAGTGATCTATCTGAATGAGTAATAAAGTTTGTCGAAAGACAAGCCTATAAGGGAGGGATCACCAAAGTGACATCATGCTGATGAATTGATAGCGAAACGCGTAGCAGTGACATGTTATCCTTGGGATCGCAGGAACCTGAAGTGCTGGGCTTGCTTGCCCCTCTGCTCGCTATATTTATCTACAGTAGGTGAAAGCTTCTGGGGATTGAATACCTATTCCCCTCTGGTAGGATACTCACCATCCTTTATAGGATCCCAAGAGCGTGCCTTGCCACAGACAAAGAACCTCTCATGTCGTGGGGGACCTAATGGACTGTGAAGCCTACTTTTCCATTATAACCGAGATAGTAGTGAAGTATTACTGACTTTGTCTCTGTCCCATTCTGTAGGGTGCGCACACTAATCGAACTCTGGCGACTCCATTATTATAAGCACAGGTGTCAAATCAAGGCCCACGGACCTAATTCGGCCCTCCTGGCTGTTTTTTTTGGCCACCCAGGGACTGTACAAGCATCAAGACTACACTGCTATCTATTGTGCAGTTCCAAGCATGGCAAAACTTGCCTGCGCTAGATACACCGGCACAATCTTCTGATCGCTATGCCACTGTTATCCAAGATAGGCAGACAGCTGTTAAAACTGTATCTTAGCAGGCACCATAGATACACCATTGCTTGTGGACTGCAAAAATGGGACTGCAAACATGATACAGTCAAAAGCAAAAAAAACCCCTTGGATCAGTCAACCGTCTGTGAACAGCTGACTCATATCGGGAGCGCTGGCGCTGGGGGTGGGAGGGGTAGGCGGAGGGATAAAGGGCCTGCCATGGGAGTAAGGTTGGGCATTTCCCCCATTAGCACATGATCTTGCCATAGGCATGGTCCAAGTCCATAACTGTACTTCACACCCTTTTCCCTGACTAACCCAGCACGAGGCACCAAGCTTGAACAGAATCCCAACCCTGTTCTGCTGAGTATCCTTTAATAAATAGATTCGGCCCACCGCTTAGCCTGACTTTTGGCCCTTATTGATTGCGTGAACACCACCTGTTATAGAGTAACCGCGCGTTTTTGTTCCTTAGCTCCTAGTATATTTAGCTCTATCTATACTCTTTCTATCGTCTATATCTATCTATCGTCTGTGTCAATCTATATCTTATTTACTCTATGCCATCATAGTTGCTTACTCACATGACACACACATGCACTTGATATAACTGACACATACATAGCACTGATTAAACTGGCACAACAACACACATACACTGATGACACAATTACACACAAGCACTGATATCCTGACACCACACATACCACTGACTATACTGACAACAAAACATACACACAACACAATGATTACTGCACCACAATACACTGATTATCAGGTATTGAGTTAGTATTTATCAATGCATGTGGTATGTCTAGGTGCACTATTTGTGTGTGTGATATAATCACCGGCAGTGTGTTAGTGTGTATCGTCATATATCAGTGTCGATACTGCACACCACACATGCACTGATTTACTGACACACAAGTCTTGTCCTCAACATCCAGATACCAAGGTCCAAACCAGATTATGTGCAATATGGGGATGTGTACTAGCCAGAAGTTAATATGCACTGCCCCCCCACCTGCCCATTACTAGAACTAGTACTGATCAGTGGGGAGGGTAACAAGTTGTATGTTACTAAAAACCGCAGATTGACATTCCATTAACGCAGACCTGGACTGTGATGTGTGAAATCAGAAACAACTAGTGCGTTGGTAACAAAAACACCAACAACCGACATGGGGGAAGCCCGCTTGTTATATCAGTAGTTCTATATTTAACAATTCTGTGAAAAATATGTACACGTAATAAACTGAGGACCTGGACCAAACATATGTAATCAACAGTAATACACAATATTCCTGCCACAAAAGCTGACGAAGTTTAGGTACACCAATAACTGTCCACCCTTTTGGGTGAACGTAAAACCCACAAACACATTCTTGTTGGACGGATGGCACCCTACAAGGAAGCAGCTCTTATCAACCATTGTCTGAAGCTGTTGTTCAGAATTCCAAATAAAACACCAAGTGTAGGCAATGTATGCAGGAGGGCTACCCATTCACACAGGGTTCACTCTTCTCACTCGCATGCATGAACGCCCACCCTCAAGCTGCAACCAGCCTTACAGCACCTATAGCTAGTGGCGATACGCTATCACCACAATTTACTGGGGACTAAGTGACACACTTACCCTCTAACAATATACGTTGAGGAGGTATATATACCAATAGAAATCATGGGTGTCTAATGCGTTTTACGGCTGTGAAACGCGTCCAGACCCACCCTATTCATGTGTATAATTCCTGCATAGTATATGTCTATACAGTATGGTCATATGTCCCAGAATTTGGGGCGATCGCCCACTCATTTTTCTTCAGAATATCCAGGCCAATGTCGCCAATTGATAAAGCCTCTTCAAGGATGATATGACAAAGGAAAATCTCCTAGTAGAGCGAACTTTAGATTGCCCTATTTACCTTGTGTCCTGGAGCGTCCTACAAGGTTTGAAATCCATAGACCTGATATACCAATCAGCCACGAATATACTCAGAGATATTAATAAAACATTTGAAACTTAAATTCAAGTGAGTCATGTCACGTTTGAATGCTGAAAATTAAAATCTTAAGTCTGGACAGATACCAGATCATTGAATTATGATAATGTCTGGGGATCAGAAACAGAAGGATCTTGCAGACCCTATAGTGGATAGAGGGACCCCAATGCCTATTTCCTTTTTGAACAAGGACGGGTCCATCAAATTCCAGAGTATAGGGAACAGAGAAGCTCTAACCTACGCCCTCCCAGAAAACAAAGAAGCCCAATGACCAACAATTTGGCACATAATCTGAAAGGGGAATTATGCATAATCAACGCTAGGTTGAGAACCAGTTCATTGAATCAAGGTATCGAGAGGCCAAGCCTGGCAGCTTTAGTGGCAGGCCCCTAATGAAAAGAATGAGAAGTTATTCTCATATGGCAGTGAAATTTGGAACCTATACATAGACGTCAGATTGCATATGACAAAAAGGGAACCAAACCACCCACAGAGAGCAACGGCTAGTACCTTTCCACTGCTAGCAATGGGGCAAAAGACTAATTCTACTCCCCTTTAAATCCAAACCACATCACCATGGCGCATCTGATCTGGTGTGGACTATCTGACTGTTACGTTACGCCCACCTGTCATGAAAAAGCCGAATATTATTCTGGACAAAATTGGAGTGGAGTGATGTTGGAAGATACAATTTCACCTAACACAAAGCCCCCCCCAAATACAATAAAAAACAAATCTAATAGTGTCCCCTCAATTGAGTGGACAAACTGACTGAAGTGTATGAACCCATATTTTGTAAGAGAATCCGGATGTAATTGGATCCCATCATCAGGAAATTAAAGACCTCTATAGGCCTTTTCAGAACCTGTTTACAGATACGAAATGGAAAATGGACTGTTTCAATCACTTCTGTAAAATGAACACCCCAGCTAACCAACCTCCCCGCGATCTGGTCATTGATAAAGGCCTAAATAATTCACATCCTGTAAGATGGCTCCTTCTGGGCTAAAAGCACGACAGAAAATTGCACCACTTTGCCACCGAAGTATAATTTGCTTATGTGGAGAAAGCACAACCGAATGTTTTTACTTACCAAATGTATTATCGTGGCTGTATCAGTTCCCCAAAGCTGTCGCAGACATGGAGTGCCTATCTGATTGGCGTAATGGTGCAAGCTCCGGACCTCCAAATTGGGGGAAACCGAGAAGAGTCATAGATAACTACTTTACTCTTGGAAGTATGCGAAGCCATAACCCAGATGTTGTTAGATAAACATAGCAATATTAAATGTTCTTTATACGCATAGGTGACACTAAACTATGCAGAGCTTTGGAAACTTCCAATGATGTGCAAGAGCTGCAAGCAGACCTAGATAGATTATCAAAATGGGCAGCAGAACCCTACCTAACAGTTGATCCAGAGGAGGCAAATAAACCCAGCTAAAAAAGGGGGGGGAAATTCCTTCCTGACTCCAAACGGCAATCGGAAAGTACCCTGGATCAACCAGATCTATATGCATTAATACCAGTAATTCTCAATATTTTTTAGTTTTAGAACTTATCCAGGCCTTTTAAAGTTATTCAATGAACTTGCCATTACCACCTCTGCTGGAAGACGTTCCACAGTTTCACCGTTCTCACTGTAAAGAAACCTCTCCTAACTTGAAGATGAAACTTCTTTTCTTCCAACCTTAAAGGATGTCACGAGTCTCTGATATGACCTATTAGTGAACAATGCACCAGAGAGTTCACTGTATGGGCCATTAATATATTGTATAAGGTTATCATGTCCCACGCAACCGCCGCTTCTCCAATGTAAACAGCCCTAACTTGTCTAATCTGCCTGCATATTCAAGCCCCTCCATTCCCCTTATTAATTTAGTTGCCCTTCTTGAACTGCCTCAATTTCCAAGATGTCCCTTTGTATATGGGATTCCAAAACTGCACCGCATATTCCAAATGTGGCTTACCAGTGCCTTGTAAAGAGGGAGATAATATTTTCTCTCTTGATTCCATTCCCCTCTTTATACAAGACAATATCTTGCTAGCTCTAGCTGTTGCTACCTGGCATGTTTGCTACAGCTAAGTCTGTTATCTACCAGAACCCCCAAATCTTTTTCCATTTCAGATGCACTTAACACAGAGTTATTATTGGTGTAGGTGGCACAGGGATTATTAAATCCCAAATGCATCACCTTACATTTATCAACATTGAATCTCATCTGCCATTTGTGCCTCCATTTGATAATCTATCTAGGTCTGCTTGCAGCTCTTGCACATCATTGGAAGTTTCCAAAGCTCTGCATAATTTAGTGTCATCAGCAAACACAGAGACCTTGCTCTCAATGCCCCTTCTAAGTCATTTATAAACAGATTAAACAGAAGCGGCCCCAGTAACGAACCCTGAGGAACTCCGCTTAGAACTTTAGCCCACATAGATGTAGCTCCATTAACCACCACTCTCTGTTTGCGGTCCAATAACCAGTTCTCTATCCATGAACAAATGTTTTCTTCAAGGCCAACAGTCCTCAGTTTATAATTACGCCTATGTGGCACAGTATCAAAGTTTTGCAAAATCCAAATATACCACATCCACAGCTGTGCCTGAATCTAACTTCTTACTCACTTCTTATAAAAACCAATTAAATTTGTCTGGCATGATCTATTTCTCATAAATCCATGCTGACTACTACTAATAGATGATCTCTGGAGACAAAGTCAAGGATTGATCCCTTAACAAAGTTTCCATCACCTTCCCTACCACTGATGTTAGGCTTACAGGTCTATAGTTACCAGGCTGTGAACGACACCTTTTTTGAATATTGGTATTACATTGGCTTTTTTTCCAATCCAGCGGCACATCCCCAGACAAAAGCGAATCTGAAAAGATGAGACACAGTGGTCTTGCTAGAACTGAACTAAGCTCTTTTAAAATCCTAGGATGCAATCCATCTGGTCCTGGCGCTTTATTGATATTAACTTTGTCTAATTGATTCCGTACCATATCCTCTGTTATCCAATGTGAGGACTCTTCATTTCCTCCCTGCACATTGTTACAATCCCTACTGTAAGGATTCTCAACAGTAAAAACCGATGTAAAAAAACGGTTTAGCAGATTAGCCTTTTCGGCATCCTCTACAACCACCCTCAGCTCCATTATTTAATGGTCCCCACTTCTCAGTCCTCATTTTTTTACCATTTATATACTTAAAAAACATCTTGGGGTTGGACTTGCTTTGTTCAGCAATCCGTGTTTCATTTTCTATTTTAGCTAGTTTAATTGCTTTCTTGCACTCTTTATTACAACTTTTGAAGTCCCGTAAGCCTGTTCTGTGCCTTCTGCTTTCAAATTTTAAAAGCCCTTTTCTTTTTTTCCATTTCCCTTTTTACCTGAGCATTAAGCCATGCAGGAGTGGACCTAATTTTTTTTCACTTGTTTCCTAAAGGTACCGATTTGGAAATGTATAGTTACTATCCCTTTAAAAGTGGTCCACATCTGCTCAGTATCTTTACCTAGAAAACAGTTTCCCCCAGTCTATGAGCAGGAGCGATTCCTTTAAAAGCATAAAATTAGCTTTCCTAAAGTTAAAAGTTTTTGTTAAGCCAGTGCACTTGTTTTCTGCAACCTATATTAAATGACACTATATCATGGTCACTATTCCCTAAGCTTCCCATTACCTTCATCTCCAAAATGAGCTCTGGGTTATTAGATATCACCAGATCCAACAACGCATTCTTTCTAGTAGGAACTTCTACCATCTGTGAAAGAAAATGCTCATATAGGAAATTTAAGAACTTTATACTTTTGAGGTGCTGGCAGTTCCATACTCCAATCTATTTCAGGGTAGTTAAAATCCCCCATAACCAGAACATGCCCCATACCAGCAGCCTTCGCCAACTGCATATGGAGATTCATTTCACCTCTTCCCCGGCATTTGGGGCTTAAAACACACTCCAACAATTAATTTACCTACCTTTGCTTCCTGTACACAGTTCCACCCATAATGTTTTGCCGCATCGTTTGCTCCCCCATCTTTCCATCTTTTAAATTGGCTTCAATTCCTGTTTAACATACATACATACTCTCCTCCTTTCTTATAACTCGGTCATGTCTAAATAAGGAGTACCCTTCAATATTTACTGTCCAGTCGTGTGAATCATTAAGCCATGATTCTGCTATATCAATTACATCATACCTTTCCTTTAACGCTATTATTTAAGTTCGCCGGTTTTTCCAGCAGACTCCTTGCATTTGTAAACATACATTTTAGATTATCAATTGATTTACTTCCATACATGGTCGTACATGCCTCCTTATCCTCTATGCTCACCC
>JAACNH010004624.1:0-23301 GCA_019447015.1 Hymenochirus boettgeri | reverse complement strand
ATTTTATATAACACCAAGGGGGGCACTGTGCACATTGTACAAACAGTGCAGTTTATATACACCAGGGGGGCACTGTCACATTGTACAAACGTGCATTTTATATAAAACACTAAGGGGCCACTGTCACATTGTACAAACAGTGCAGTTTTATATAACACCAAGGGGGGCATCGTACCCATTGTACAAACAGTGCGTTATATAACACTAAGGGGGGCACTGTCACATAGTACAAACATGCATTTTATATAACACCAAGGGGGGCACTGTGCACATTGTACAAAACAGTGCAGTTTAATAACACCAGGGGGGCACTGTGCACATTGTACAAAACAGTGCAGTTATATATACACCAAGGGGGCCACTGTGCACATTGTACAAACACAGTGCATTTTATATAACACCAGGGGGGCCACTGTGCACATTGCATCACACATGCATATAATCTTATATTAACAGGTGCACGAAAAACAGGGGGGCCACTGTGCACATTGTATAAAGGTGAAGTCATTAATAGTACACAGGGCACACGGGCAAAAGGGGCAGGGCCATGTCAACATTGTACAAATAGTGCAGTTTTATATAACACCAGGGGCCACTGTGCACTTGTACAAACAGTGCAGTTTATATCACCAGGTGGCCACTGTGCACAATGTACAAACAGTGCAGTTCATAAAAACCAGTGGGTGACTGTGCACATTGTACAAACAGTGCAGTTTATATAAAACCAGTGGGACCCTGTACAGGTTGTAAACACGCACAGTTTACAGTATAAAAACCAGTGGCCACTTACCACATGTACAAACAGTGCAGTTCATATAAACCAGTGGGTGACTGTGCACATTGTACAAACAGTGCAGTTTATATAAAACCAGTGGTTACTGTGCACATTGTACAACAGTGCAGTTTTATATAAACCAGTGGGACCCTGTACAGGTTGTAACACAAGCACAGTTTACAGTATATAAAACCAGTGGGCCACTGTGCCACATGTACAAACATTGCAGTTTCTATACAGGAAGACTAGTGGGCCACTGTACACATTGGGCAAACAGTGTCGTTTACATAACCAGTTGGTCACTGTACACATTGGGCAAACAGTGAAGTTTACATAACACCAGTGGGCCACTGTACAGATTGGGCAAACAGAGCAGTTTTTTACAACACCAGTGGACCCAATGTCCAATCAGTGCAGTTTATACCAGCACTGGTGGGCCATTCTGCACACTGTACAAACAGTTTGTCACAAAATACTGTAATACATATCTTAACACATATGAGAATTTTGTTTATTTCTAATTTGCCGCTTGTGAAATTTTTGTGCACAGTGGAACTGGATCCCAGATTCCAAAACCAACATGTGGATTGTGTGGGGATTATAATTTACCACTCTATAAGGAATTTATCAATGGGGGTGAGTACAATATGGATGGAAGGCAATAAATTACGTTAACAAATTTCAAACAGTATATGTGTGTAAGTGCATACAGTATATGTGTTGTGTAGTACATACAGTATATATGTATATTATTGTCCATACGTATATTGTTATTATGTAAAACAGTATATGTACATACAGTTAATGTGTATACAGTATAGTACATACTATCTATATATACTATACTATACTATACATATATGTGTTTATATTACATACACTTTATGTGTATATGGAACACAACATACTGTATATTTTAACATAGAGTTATGTGATATGTACATACAGTACATGTGTATTGTACATATAGTATATGTGTATATTGTACATACAGTATATTGTATGTAGTACAAACAGTATATGTGTATATGTAAATACTGTATATGTGTATATTGTACATACAGTATATGTGTATATAGTGCAAACGGTATATGTACACACAGTTTAATGTGTATATAGTACATACTCTATATGTGTTATACTACATACAGTATGTGTATATAGAACATACAGTCATGATTATTACATACGTATATGGATATATGTCATACAGTATATGTACATACAGTTATGTGTATATTGTACATACAGTATACGTATGTGTATGCGTATACAGTATGTTAGCTCATTCAGATTTCAGTATAACCTTAATGTGATGATACCCAATTTTACATTTCTGCCCCAGATCTCCCTACACTGACATTCCAGGTCCCTAACTGCCTTAGACCATCTCTGCCTTTATGTCCTCCCGCTTACTCCAAACTAAACATGGGCAAGACTGA
Source organism: Hymenochirus boettgeri (assembly GCA_019447015.1). Taxonomy (NCBI): domain Eukaryota; kingdom Metazoa; phylum Chordata; class Amphibia; order Anura; family Pipidae; genus Hymenochirus; species Hymenochirus boettgeri. Next base: position 21,084 of record JAACNH010004624.1, on the reverse strand, counting down.
ACTTGTCCTTTTTCCCCCCCTCACGATCTGTTCCCCTCCCTGTCTTACTATTAATATTAACAACACACCATATCCCCATCTGCTCACGTCCGGTGCCTGAGAATAGGGCTAGATTCAGATCTTTCCTTCAAACCACATGTCAACACGCTTCACCACTCCTGTCAGCTCCAACTCAGAAACATCTCCCGCATTCATCTCTTCCTCTCAAAAGAAGCGACTAAAATCCTTGTCCATGCTCTAATCATATCCCGGCTAGACTACTGTAACACACTCCTGTGTGGTTTACCAAACAACCACCTGGCACCACTTCATCCATCCTAAACTCCCTGCCTGTCTCATTCACTTCTCTTTACGCTTCTCTAACGCCTCTGCTAACCCTATGCTATAAAGCACTATGCTTTATCACACTCAGAGCTGATCCGCAGATAACCGTTCCAGACGCATTATACAGTAAATGTGTTTATAGTACATAAGTAATGTATAGTAAAAGTAAATGTATATAGTAATAAAGTAATGTGTATATAGTACATAAAGTAATTGTTATATAGTCTTACTGTAAATGTGCATATAGTTATATACAGTAATATGTGTAATAGTACATAATGTAAATGTGATAGTATTATACAGTATATGTGTATATAGTACATACTGTAATTGTCATATATTATATATGTATATGTGTATTAGTACATACTGTTAATGTGCATATAGTATTACATTATATGTGTATATAGTACATACTGTCAATGTGCTATAGTATATATAGTATATGTGTTATAGTACATACTGTTAATGTCAATATATATATAGTATATGTGTATTAGTACATACTGTTCAATGTGCATATAGTATATATAGTATATGTGTATATAGTACATACTGTTAATGTGCATATAGTATACATATATGTGTATATAGTCATACTGTTAATGTGCATATGTATATACAGTATTGTGTATATAGTACATACTGTCAATGGGCATATAGTATATACGATATATGTGTATATAGTACATACTGTCAATGGCATATTCAGGGTAGTCAATAAAGTTCTTATCGTTTAAAATGGTGCTAATTTTGCCCAAACCATCAAATGTTACTTTCAAATGTTAAATAAGAACTTTTATTGAATTACCCTGTATATGCACATTGACAGTATGTACTATATACACATATACTGTATATACTATATGCCCATTGACAGTATGTACTATATACACATATACTGTATATACTATATGCCCGTTGACAGTATGTACTATATACACATATACTGTATATACTATATGCCCGTTGACAGTATGTACTATATACACATATACTGTATTACTATCAGGGAGATTCAATAAAGTTCTATCATTTAAAATGTGTCTAATTTGCCCAAACTAATCAGATGTTAGCTTTCAAATGTTAAATAAGATCTGATTGACTGGGGCAAAATTAGCACCATTTTAAACAATAAGAATTATATTCAATCTCCCTAATAGTATATACAGTATATGTATATAGTACAACTGTCAATTTGTTATTAGTATATACAGTATATGTGTATATAGTACATACTGTAAATGTGCTATAGTATATACAGTATATGTGTATTAGTACATACTGTCAAGGTGTATATATATATTATTATGTGTATATAGACATACTGTCAATGTGTATATAGTATATACAGTATATGTGATATAGTACATACTGTAATGTTATATGTACATAATTTAAACTGAAGCCTTTTTCAGACTTACAGTGCAGGAAAACGGTGTGAAAAGTTCCAACCGTGTGTTAAAAAGTACAATAGCATTCCAATGTGTAACACTTATCTAGTTCTTAGGCAAACATGCTTCATTTGCCGTCTTCAGGTAGTGTGCAATTTAATGCTATTGAACAGCAAATCCAGCAATATGTAGGAAATCTCCTTCATCCGACCATAACTAATTGATCTTTAATTTATTCTTCTGTTACTTTCAGATGCCAACAGGTATTTGGTTACCAGCATAAAAAGTGTGTTTTAACAAAAAGCTCTGTGTACATAAAGTGCTATGGTTTTCACAAGTGGTGGAATGTGTAATATCTCATTGAGATATTTTAATCCTGTGTGTTTAATTGCAGTTTTTATCCCCCTAGGGTGTGACTTATAAAAAGCAAATAATTAGAGTCTTATATCGAGTAACTGTAAGGTTAGATTGTGCAATTAGTAAACAGAAAAATAGAGATATTGTTAAATATGACCAAAAAACAGCTACTTACCGACATACAAAGAGGAAATATTGGACATGCTAAAATGTTGTTCAAATATCTAAACAGTTAAATTACCAAATAACAGGGTTATTCAATAAAAGTTCTTATTGTTTAAAATGGGGCTAATTTTGCCCCAACCAATCAGGTGTTAGCTTTCAAATGTAAACTAAGATCGATTGGTTGGGGCAAAATTAGCACCATTTTAAAGGATAAGAGCTTTTATTGAATCTCCCTGTAAGTTTATTAGTGGTTAGCACTGATGCCTTCGAGCACTGAAGTATTAAGTTTGAATCCACCATTGAACATCTGCATGCAGTTTGTATGTTCTCCCCGTGCATGTGTGAGTTTCCTCCGTTTTCACCACAATCATAAAGACATACTGATAGGATGTATGTGTCAATAAATGTGCTTAGATTGTAAGCTCTTCGGGCAGGGACTGATGTGGATGTATACATGTAATTGTAAAGCACTGAAAGACGTTGGTACCATATAAATCCAATTATAATAATAATATCATGTCAATAGAGGATATATAGTATTTATTAATTCATAATTTATAAGGATATTAAAAGCCACTGTAACTATAGAGTTCTATGACCATACGCAGGCAACATATTAGAAGTTTTTGTTGTATAGGAAATCTGGTAACTTAAAGGACCTGACAGATATTTCTTTCTCTTCTCTACTATTAATCTTATACCACTTTCCTTATTTCTTTGTCCAGTTCCTATGTAACTAAAACCTCGGCTGTGACAACTACAGTATTTTCCAAACTGCTGCCTAGGCCATATTTATGAAGCTGTATTTCACAAAACACATATTGTACTACTGCACAGTATCACAGTTTTAATACCTAAGGACCATACTAGTATTAAGCGATCTTTTCAATACTGCGGTTATAATAGAGCCCAATGGTCCCTTTATGCCAAGAGCAGAGACATTTTACACCATGAGGACAACAATATCTGCCCTCCGCTGCAAACAGTATTTTACAAAAAAGTCTCATTAAGTCACAATATCATTAATAGAGATGGCTTGAACCCGAGTTCGAGCTGAACTATTCGAGTTCGAACGGACTCGGACTTCTCTGACTATCCCGGACCCGGATTTTCGATATTTTCTGGACTTTCGATAATCATCGAATGTTCAAACGTTCGAGGCCCATGAACATGCTAGTAAAATGTCTATTATACCTATACATGAGTAAATATCGAATCCACAAGTAAAATGTCTATTATACCTCAAGTAAAATGTCTATTATACCAATACGCGGGTAAATATCAAATCCACGAGTAAAATGTCTATTATACCTATACATGAGTATCGAATCTGCAAGTAAAATGTCTATTATACCTCGAGTAAAATGTCTATTATACCTACAGTATGTGAAAAACTATTTGCCCCCTTCCTGATTTCTTATTCTTTTGCATGTTTGTCACACTTAAATGTTTCTGCTCATCAAAAAACCGTTACTATATTAGTCAAAGATAACATAATGGAACACAAAATGCATTTTTTTAAATGATGGTTTTTATTATTATATGAGAAAAAAAACTCAAATCTACATGACCCGTGTGTGAAAAATGTGATTGCCCCCCTGTTAAAAAATAACTTAATTGAGATCTATCAGTCTGGTAAGGTTATAAAGCCATTTCTAAAGCTTTGGGACTCCAGCGAACCACAGTGCAGAGCCTTATCCACAATGGCAAAAACATGAACAGTGATGAACCTTCCCAGAGTGGCCGGCCGACCAAATTACCCCAAGATCACAGAGAAAACTCATCCGAGAGCCACAAAAGACCCCAGGACAACATCTAAAAGAACTGCAGGTCTCACTTGCCTCATAAAGGTCAGTGTTCACGACTCCACCTAAGAAAGAGACTGGGCAAAAACGGCCTGCATGGCAGATATCCAAGGCGCAAACCACTTTAAAGCAAAAATAACATTAAGGCTCGTCTCAATTTTGCTAAAAAACATCTCAATGATTGCCAAGACTTTTGGGAAAATACCTTGTGGACCGACGAGACAAAAGTTGAACTTTTTGGAAGTGCGTGTCCCGTTACATCTGGCGTAGAAGTAATACAGACATTCAGCAAAAGGACATCATACCAACAGTAAAATATGGTGGTGGTAGTGTGATGGTCTGGGGTTGTTTTGCTGCTTCAGGACCTGGAAGGCTTGCTGTGATAGATGGAACCATGAATTCTACTGTCTACACAAAAAATCCTGAAGGAGAATGTCCGGCCATCTGTTCGTCAACTCAAGCTGAAGCGATCTTGGGGCTGCAGCAGGACAATGACCAAAAACACACCAGCAAATCCACCTCTGAATGGCTGAAGAAAAACAAAATGAAGACTTTGGAGTGGCCTAGTCAAAGTCCTGACCTGAATCCTATTAGATGTTGTGGCATGACCTTAAAAAGGCGGTTCATGCTAGAAAACCCTCAAATAAAGCGAATTACAACAATTCTGCAAAGATGAGTGGGTCAAAATTCCTCCAGAGCGCTGTAAAAGACTCGTTGCAGTTATCGCAAACGCTTGATTGCAGTTATTGCTGCTAAGGGTGGCCCAACCAGTTATTAGGTTCAGGGGGCAATTTCTTTTTCACACAGGGCCATGTAGATTTGGAGGTTTTTTTCTCACTAAATAATAAACCATCATTTAAAACTGCATTTTGTGTTCAATTATGTTATCTTTGACTAATAGTTAACGGTTTTTGATGAGCAAACATTTAAGTGTGACAAACATGCAAAGAATAAGAAATCAGGAAGGGGGCAAATAGTTTTTCACATCACTGTATATGTGATTAAATATCGAATTCTCGAATCCACGAGTAAATGTCTATTAACCTATACGTGAGTAAATATCGAATTCTCAATCCGCGAGTAAATGTCTATTATACCTATACGCGAGTAAATATCCAATTCTCGAATCCGCAAGTCGTTCATGGGTTAATTTCAAATGTTCGAATGCGAGAGCTCTAAAGTAGCGCGCTTGAGTCCTGGAGTCCTGGATATTCGAAACATGTTCCCCAGACCATTTCCCAGGTCCCACAGCCTTTACATTAAGTTGCCATTGATATTTTAATTGTATTTCATTTGAACTTTTCAAACTATTTGACTCCCATTGACTTTAATGGGTCAGTTTTCGAACTCTCCATATGTTTGAAACTTTCAAACTTTCCTTATATTTCGAAAGTTCGTTCCATTTTCAGCCATCTCTTATCATTAATGACGATGTCTAGCAGGTAGCTCCATACCATCTTAATGTATGTATGTATTTTTAGGGTTATTCAATAAAAGTTCTTATTGTTGTGTATTTTGCCCCAACCAATCAATCTTATTTAACATTTGAAAGCTAACATCTGATTGGTTGGGGCAAATTACACACCATTTTAAACGATAAAACATTTATGAATAATCCTGTTTATTTCTTAAATAGCGCTACATATTCCGCAGCGCTTTACAATCATGTACTCAATTCACATCAGGCCCTGCCCGAAGAGCTTACAATCTAACACTTTTATGTACACATTCAACCTATCAGTATGTCTTTATAATTGTGGGGGAAACCGGAGTGCCCAGAGGAAACCTACGCAAGCACGGTAGAATATACAAACTCCGTGCAGATGTGTCTGAGGCGGAATCTAACTCAGGACCTCAGCGCTGCAAGGCATCAGTGCTAACCACTGAGCCACTGTGCTGCCCTTAATGTGGTTGATTTCTCAAATCTACTTAGCTAAAATACTTGATGGTCAGTTGTGTTTTTTAGAATGAAATGATGCCTTGGGCTTGCAAATACACATCCTATCAATAACAAATGTAATGTATCTTGGCTTTCCTGTTAATTATCCCGCCTGCTCTGACTCCCCAATATTCTGATCACTGTCTTGCAGCTACACATCTCACTCCAGTGCAGTTTGAAACCAGCAGATATCTCTACGATCCATCAGAAAGTTGTTCAGCTGTAGATGAAACAAATGTCCCCCAGACTTCTCATTGTGTTCAATACGTGAGTGAGGTTTGATTTTATTTAGTGTTTGATCATTTCGTACAATGATACGTTCCGTTGTGTTTCTCATTCTGTGTGGGCCTTGAAAGAAACGAGATGTGCCACCATATTTTGATAATGAAATTATTTTTGCCAGTCTAATTAAAATTTTTGCGCATCTCAAAAAATTGCAAGTATTGTGGCCACTGCGGGAGCATTTGTTTTTTCTTTCACTTTTATGTAAGCCTTATATAATGTTGCATATTTATTTTTTATCATTTATTATAACTTATTTATTCTTGTTTCATAAGGGCACTTGTGTTTTTTCATCAAAGTCCTCCTCCTTAGTTTATTAGTAACTAAACTGTAGAAAACGCAAATTGCAGAAAAAGAGCCTTGCAAAGTCACCTTTGCAAAGACTCTAGGGCAGGGCTCCCCTGCCATAGTCCCAGACTATGTCAGGGCTAATTAATGGGAAGATTTCCATTGGTTGCATCCACTGAGGTGAAGGGCGTACTTTCAGAAGTCCATTTCGGAGGCTTCTTCCCAGCATTAAAGGACACACTAAATCCATAAAAACACCTATGTGCCATCCGTTTCTTATTCTCACCTCCCTGTGAATAATATTACGCTCGGGGACCTGGAACTTACCTTACCTTACCAGCCACACCACTCGCAGCCGCTCTTCACAGAACAGCTGTTCTTTCCCGATGGTGCGCCCTATCTTTTGTATTGGCGCGCATGCGCCTAAGATAGGGCGCCGTTCGGGACGAGCACATGTCAGTGAAGGAGCGGCTGCGAGTGGAGCACGGTAAGGTAAGTTCCAGGTCCCCCGAGCCTATTATTCACAGGGAGGTGAGAATAAGCGTCTCACCTCCCTGGAATAATAGAAACGGATGGCACATAGTTTTTTTTATGGATGATGGGGAGTTTACAGTGGTAAGGACCTAGCAGGTTTAGGTCCTCACCCGTGGTATTATTAACTGGGGAGGAGTGGAGGGACAGACAGGAGGCAATAATTGCCATTTAGTCTAAGCAATTGATCAGTCCACAATGTTTGCGATAATTATTTTATTGTATTGTATTGTATTGGCAATATCAGTAAAGTAATATTCCTTTTTATTTATATCCAAGTATCTGTATGTTTTTATTCTGTTAATCAGCTAGAGTTTCATTATCTGATATTTCTGGATTTTTTTGAGCCTATTCTGGAGGATCCTTGGATTTTTTATCTTATTTTATTTTAGCCTCATTTTTTCTTTTTGGTATATATATACATCCGGCCCTGAGTGTTGCAGTGATTATTACTGTTCAACTTTATGAATTTTCCTTCTCTACAGCGTTCTGCTTGTGAGAAGCACTTTGAAACCAGCATTCTCAGATTGCCAGTCATACTTAATATCGAGTCTTATATCCAAGCCTGTATAAAGGACCTGTGCCTCTGCGGTGAATCTGAGGACAAATTTTGCCTATGCAGCACTATGACAGAGTTTTCCAGGCAATGCTCTCATTCAGGAGGGCACCCAGGAAACTGGAGAAACAAAACCTTCTGTCTGAGTATCATCTATTGACTATTGATTGCATTATAATAAATTGTAAGAATAACATATCACCTATCCTATTTATAAATAAATCTTTACTTAACTTAAAACTGGAGGGAAAGTTCCAAAGATCTTTTAAGTCTGAGATGTTAAATCACCAGAGACCAAAAGATAGGTAAATGTTAGGCAACAGTAAGGAGACCATAAGATAGGTAACTGGGGTAGGGCAGTAGTGTGACAAAAGATAGCTAACTCTTGGGCAGCAGTAAGGAGAACCAAAAGATAGGTAATTGTTTAGGTAGCAGTAAGGAGACTAAAGGGTAGGTAAATTGTAGGTGGCAGTAGGGAAACCAAATATACAGTTATGGAACTTTTAGGTAGCAGTAAGGAGACCAAGAGTAGATCAATGTGTAGTAGCAGCAGGGAAACCAAAATATGTAGAACTTTTAGGTAGCAGTAAGGAGACTAAAGGTTAGGAAAATGTTATTAGCAGTGGGAAACAAAAATATATGGAACTTTTAGGTAGCAGTAAGGAGACTAAAGGGTAGGTAAATGTTAGGTAGCAGTAGGGAAACCAAAATATATGGAACTTTTAGGTAGCAGTAGGGAGACTTAAGAGTAGGTAAATGTTAGGCAACGGTAGGGAAACCAAAAAGGAGACCAAAGATAGGTAACTTGTAGGTAGCAGTAGCAAAAGATGGGTTACTGTTAGGTAGCATTAAGGAGACCAAAAGAAGGGTAACTGTTAGGTACAGTAGCAGTAAGAAGACTAAAATATGGGTAACTGTTAGGCAGCATAAGGAGCAATGCTTTCTATTTGAAAACCCAGTGTACATTTGGTAATACTATTTAGTTTATGGGTAATTTTCAGTTTTGATGCTGTGCCTAATGTAATTCATAACATGGAACATAATCAAGGTTTTTAAATGTCCCTTTAAACATTTGTCTAAATATTAATTAGGCTAGGTAAACTAAACACCACAAATCCAACTTCATGGAAAATATATCATTTTTGATAACTTTCCCCCTATTTATTAATACTGTGCTCCTTGCAGCTAAATCGTGTCCTGGAAACATGGTCTACCTGAGAGTGGTTCCCCTTGTGCAAGTTTCATGCTCCCACCTCGATGTGCACAGCCATGTGAAGAACATTATATGGATGGGTGCTTCTGTCCAAAAGGTAAGCCACCTGCCAATGTAGTTCACACTTTCATATTCTAAATGTAGATCTAATCAGAGAGTTTATTGTTATAAACAATAAAAACTAATAATACAAAAAATGCTCTTAATATCATCTACACAGGAACTGTACTGGATGATTACTCTGACAGAGGATGTGTGCCATTAAGTAGCTGTCAGTGCAAACATGAAGGGATCTATATAGCCCTGGAGCAACAAAAGCAATGACTGTAATGAATGGTAAGAGTTTATCATGGATAATGAACAGAGGCAATCGCTAAGCTATCAGGATTCAGGATACACTAGTAAGAAAGCTAACTAAATTTCCAATAGTGAGGTTTTATAGTAGATTATGAAACCTACTCTACACATAGTACTTAACTATTCTATAGTACTCTCCATACATTCTTATAGCGAATGTAGCATTACACAAATGCAGTGTTTGGTAACTCTCAAATTCGGTCATAATGTACCATTCACTAGCCCTCGAATTCGCCCACCACTCTTGAATAAGGCCATAACCCTTGAATGTAGAGTTTGGTAAAATCAAATTCAGCGATAACCTTCAGATGTGTCGTTCGATTTCGGTAACCCTTGAATACTATGTGGAAGCCCGACATTGCCTGATTGTAAGAAAGTTAGTGTTAAAAAACAATTGGTATATGTACATGTCCGTCCTGTCTGCCATTTCTCAGGTCCCAGAGCCATGTACAGTAAGTTCCATTGCCATTTAAACTGTATTTTTATAGAACTTTTGGCATCATGGTTAGCACTGATGCCTTGCAGCGCTGAGGTCCTGATTCTTTCCACCCTTGGACACATCTGCAAGGAGTTTGTATGTTCTCCCTGTGCTTGCGTGGTTTCCCCCCCACAATCGTAAGACATACTGATAGGTTGTACTGTACATAAGTGATTAGATTGTAAGCTCTTTGGGGCAGAGCCTGATGTGAATTGAGTAATAATTGTAAAGCGCTGCGGAATATGTAGCGCTATATAAGAAATAAAATCCATACATACAATAAAATCCATACATACATACAAATATTTTTCCCTATTGACTTTAATGGGTCCATTTTCAAACTATATAACTATAGATATTTTACTGTTCTATAGCTCTTAATGAACCATCTCTAATAGGCTTGTAAAGTTACACTCAGATAGTCAGTATGAATAAGGAAGTGTGTGACAATCATATTGTGTTGTGCAAGTAGCCCACAAAAACCCCAAATGATCTTTTCTGAAGCTATTAAAAGACTGTTACAGCAGTAGGTACAAATGGGCATGCTCAGTGTCTATGGCAATGGTGCTGTTGATGTCACAACTCACAGTGCTAACTGAAAAACCCCCATTTATACTGCTATAAGTTTGCATAGGTTGCAGCTAGAAGCATGATCCTGGAGTGTTTTAATGGGAGGAATGTGCTCTTTCTAATAAATAGCACTTGTATGCAGACCACAGTTACAGATCACTTTGGCCCTCCTGACTGCAGCTTTACATCTATATTATTTTAATCAATGCAGTTCTTATAAGCGTAATAACGTATAATCATTTTGTCTCCTAGCAAATGCATCTCAAGGTGGAACTGCACCAAACGATTGTGTCCGAGGTTTGTTCCATTGAGGGAGGATCTCATTATCAACACTTTTGATGGGAAGAAGTACACATTCCATGGCACCTGCCATTATATTATTTCAAGGTTAGACAATATTCCAATGAATACAACAAGTTTACCAAGCATCATTTTTTAAAAAAAGTTTATTGAATGATTTTATTAAATGAGCTAAGTATTTGTGCATAGTTTACAAAGACAGCAACTACTGTAATATTTATAACGCCTTGTTTTTATATATATACACTTATATATTTTATGCACTGATAGTTTGTTCTTGTGTTATTTTTGTTATTATTAATGGATGCAGAAAGAAAAAAATGTATGCCAGATTTGTTTCTATAGAATGCATATATATTGTGTAGTGTTAACCCCTTCTTTTTTCTTTCTTTTAGGGCAGGAGGATGATACGTATGCTGTATTAGGGGACTTCCCCGTGCAGTTCATCTGAGAGAGAGACTTGCCTTAAGACTATTAAATTCTACACAGACAACATTAAAAATGTAAGTTTTGAGACAAGTTTCCAGACATCATCAAGAGTAATTAGCAAAAATAAACTAACAGGGCCCATTCTATGTCCAACAGGTTGTGACATTCAAAGCAGATGGTTCCGTTTTACTCAATGATTTAAAAATATCGTTGCCTCATGTTACAGGTAGGACAAACTATCCCATTAAAATGTATTATTATGGTAGCAGGCCATTGTTTCAAAACATTTAGTATTTGGGAACAACTTTACACACCATTTGTTTTATTATAAAGAGAACAAGGGAATGTGCTACTGGGGGGAAGGAAGGATGTTTAATGTGAACACATTGAGGAAAAGACCTTGAATGAAATAAAGTGCATGTGAATAAATTAGGCTCGGTGATTATAAATGTTGTATACCATGGTGTCAAATAGGGTGGAACCCTCTGAACCATTGTGGACTTGATTCATACAAATAAATACAATAGAATGCCATCTTGTTTTAATAGAGACTTTTTATTCTTATTGCTATATCTGTGGCATAAAGTTAGATCAAATAAATTTTACTTCTTGAAGAGTTTCATTCACTAGTCATATGAGTGGATCTCTCAATTTTGAATTGAGAGATCCAGTCGGATGTCTAGCGAAACATCTTTAAGAACAAAACTTTAAGTCCAGTTGATCTAATTGAATATGACTTACCCAGGACCAAAATGAAAGTCTTTACAAGCATACTTATTGCTGTTTTATGCTGACCTTGACTGGAGGCCACCTGCTGTCAACTCCTTGGCCTAAAGCTAGGTACACACGTACTGATAAACCCCAATACCATCGGATACAGCTTTATCGGCACTGTGTGTGAACAGCGGTAGTCTCCCTATAGAGAGAGTCGGCCATGGTTGAGGAAACACTCAGTCCGAGCATTCTCCCTATGCTGTGTATATGCCTTGTTTATGACGTGCATAGGGAGAACACTCGGGACTGTGTGTATCTTGATCTTGAAAAATGCCAGACAGGATCTTGCAGATCCAGGCTGTAATTTCTCAAAAATCTGTCCTGTATATACCCAGTATAGTAATAAAGCAGTGTACATATCCTTTCATAAATAAAACCGCTACAATTTGTCCCAGATAGCCATTGCTATTGCAATTCATTTTTCACCCCAGTGCCTCTGTTTTTATTGTCAGTTTGTCTTCGTTTTTGTATTTTCTTTCCCTGCAGGCTCTGTCACAAAAAAAACACTTTTTTTTTTTTCTTCTTTTTTTTTCTTTTTTTTTTCCAGCAAGCTTTTCTCTCTACAGCCTTCAGATGCTTACATCATTGTTATTCCATCTTTTGGTGCTCAACTGCAGATCCAGTTTTTACCAATGATGCAACGTATATCAGCATGGAAAACCCGATCAGAGGTCTAAAAGGTGAGCATATGTGTTGGTGCTACTCAACTATTTCTTTACAAAAAATATCAGTTCTTAATGCAGGGAGGGGGAGAAAAATATATGAACTTCTTTTGATATAACTGGGCCTTTAATACGCCAGCTGGACTGCTATTGAACGGTTAGTTGTAGAAAAGTGGGTGCAGAAAATCTGGTAAAAAAAAAAGTAGAATAAATCTAACCGTACCTATTGAAAAATTTTCAAGGGCCATATTAATATAAGTGCGGTATCGCACATTAGCAATACCGTGTGTTATCGGTTAAATAATAATGCCGGACGTATGTATAACCGTGATCATACATTACAAACGTTTGAGCGTAAAATACCGGGCTGTAGTAAAAACTACCGCAATGGCGATCGGTTGTAGATTTACAATCATTCTTCTTAATTTATGCTCCATTTATTAAAGATAAACAACAAATTATTTATTTTCTTCCGTACCACATATTATATTACAGTTTAATATTATTATGGTTATTCAAAGGAAAAATAATATAAAAAATAAATAATTTTAGGTTGAAATGATTTTTTATGAAGTGATCGCTTATTTTCATATCCAACTGCACTACCTTAAAATAAAAAAAAATGTAAAACTGAACTTCTCTGTGTGAACCCACACACGGTTACACTATCCTAAGGGATTATAGTTTGCAGAAATAATTAAAACCTTTACTGTATAATTACCTGTATACAGGACTGGCAGTAGGCTGACCATACTAGTTTTGTTAGTGAACACTGCAGCTTCTTTGCCTCAGCAGACATTTTGCATGTGATCATTACCAAATTAAATCCACCTGCTGCCAAGCCTGTAGTGTGATTTGTTAATCTGGCCCTCTTAGTTAGAACAAGAAACAATAGAACAATGTTCTATATCTTGGTGTTTAAATATGGAATTTGGGTTATATTGTGTCTTTATTTCTTTCTTATGACACAGGTCTTTGTGGTAACTTTAACTACAAGGGAGCTGATGACTTTAAAACAGCTGGTGGAACTTGAGGAAGCAACAGCTTCAGCTTTTGTGCCAATACCTGGAAGGTCAATCCCACTTGCCAAGACCAAAAGGATGGTTGGATGATCCATGCAGCCTTATATTGAAAGCCGTAAGTGTGATTGCATTAAAACCTCAATGATAAAGTCATTTATGTGAACCTACTAGTTGTGATCATTTTATATTTATTTTTGTATTTCAGTAAATTACAGTAAATTACAGAATACATTCATTGTTTTATTATTTTTATTTCCAACAGAAATTATGCTAACCATTGGTGTTCTGATTAGCCAACCCAGAGTCACCTTTTTCCAAATGTCATTCAGCTGTGGACCCCAGCGAGTATATTAAGGTAATCTTAAATGTATGATTTTTAGCTGGACAATAATCTAATAATAGGATCACAATGTCACACCATATCTTTATATTCATTTATTAGGGTCTTATTCTCACTGGATACAAAGATATTACTTCACACAGAGTTACCTGACCATATAAAAGCAGAAGGCCACAGCCTTGGACTGGAATGTTTGCACACCTAACTTTCATAAAATCTCATTTACATACCTAATACATCCTATTTTTCCACATTGTTTATTAAAATATTTTCTTACTGTGTCTATGGCTCTGTATAGAGGGCCCAGCAGGGGATTCCCTGTAACCATGAGGGCCAGTCTGACACTGGTTCACAGGCCTAGTGCTTGTTCAAGGAAGTCTGAGTTGTAGTAAGCAAGTGTAGTTGTAAGTAGTAATAGCCTTATAATTGCGTGTCAAATGGTCATTATTTCTTAGAATACAGTGTGTAAGTTATTTTTTAGGTTTATTTATTATTTACTTTTTATGTGGGGGTTATTACGGTAGTTGGTGGGTATTAAATGTTAAAACCCATCACCTACAGTAAAACTGTTTACCGTATATACTCGAGTATAAGCCGAGGTATTTATGTTAAAACTGATTGACCCTTAGGGGCATATATATAAAGGTTCGTTAAACATTTTGCTTCTTTAACGCTGCCTTTTCGCCAAATTTGGACTTTTGGCTATTATAAAGCAATGATAACCAGTGGTGAAAGGTCATTACAATTACTTTTTGCTTTTCGCCATACATCACTGCGGTAACAGCTCAAGCATATTTAAAAATGGCGAAAGGTGTATTTTTGCGTTAAGTTCAGCCCATTCCAATTCGCCAAGTCTTAGGTGGCAAAAACGCATAAGTGTCCATTTATTTATCCTGCCAATGGGTCCATGGAGGTACCAGTACATTGTGGAGTGTTCTCAATACTAATAATACTCAGGGGGTGTTATACTATTTTCCATCATTTACTGTAATACAATCTGAGATTTCGCTTTTTAAGGTTAATTTTTCGCTTTATAAAAAAGATTTTTTTTTAAGGTTCCGATTTTCCAAGGGACATATTTATAAAGGGGAATTATTTTTGCTTATTCCTCCACCCAGCCTTTACCCAATTGCAATTTTTTAAACTTTCAACTTTTCCTTTCATCAAGTTATTAAAAGGGCGAATTTTCATCAAAAGCGAAAATTATTTAGCAAAAAGTAGCACTAAATAATGCTGTAAAAGCTCAGCACATATGATGGTAAATAGGTAATACTCCCGGTGGTTTTTTCAAAGTAGTATTAAATTGGTTAATACACACTGAACACCTATCTTTGTTATTTAAAAATAGCCTAACACATATAAGCCAAAGATATAAATAGTGTAAAACTCAAAAGGCAAATTTTTTCATTTTATTATAGGATATGATAGTGTAAAACTCAAAAGATGAATTTTCTCTATTTTATTAATAGGACATTTTTTAGTATTGCTTATTTTCAGCAAACTGCAGCTAATTTTAAACCAGTAACATTAATATGGGAACATTCCATAGTGCTGTGTAAGAAATAGTCATGTAATGGAACATTCCATTAAGTAACGATGTTTGGTGAAAATTCTGGTAAAAATGCAAAAAATGCAACAAAAGGCAGAAAGAGGCAAAAAGGCGAAATTTCACCTATTATAAATGGCTTTAAATAAAAAAAGTGACAAAAATATCTCTGGAAATTACAGTAGAGGAGAATTAATTACTCTTTATATATTATTATATTATATTTGACTTATATTTTTATTAAATATATTAAATCATATTTATATTATTACTTAATATTATATTTATCTAGACTGTGCACATTGTACAAACAGTGCAGTTTATATAAAACCAGTGGGACCCTGTACAGGTTGTAAACACAGCACAGTTTACAGTATATAAAACCAGTGGGCCACTGTACCTGTACAGGGTCCCAGGTTTTATATAAACTGCACTGTTTGTACAATGTGCACAGTCACCACTGGTTTATATGAACTGCAATGTGTTGTACATTGTGCACAGTGGCCACCTGGTGTTATATAAACTGCACTGTTTGTACAATGTGCACAGTGGCCCCCTGGTGTTATATAAACTGCACTATTTGTACAATGTGCACAGTGGCCCCCTGGTGTTATATAAAATGCACTATTTGTACAATGTGCACAGTGGCCCCCCTGGTGTTATATAAATGCACTGTTTGTACAATGTGCACAGTGGCCCCCTGGTGTTATATAAAATGCACTGTTTGTACAATGTGCACAGTGGCCCCTTGGTGTTTATATAAACTGCACTGTTTGTACAATGTGCACAGTGGCCTGGTGTTATATAAACTGCACTGTTTACAATGTGCACAGTGCCCCCCTTGGTGGTTATATAAAATGCACTGTTTGTACTATGTGTACAGTGCCCCCTTAGTGGTATATAAACTGACTGTTTGTACAATGTGTACAGTGCCCCCCTTGGTGTTATATAAACTGCACTGTTGTACAATGTGCACAGTGGCCCCCTTGGTTATATACAAATGCACTGTTTGTACAATGTGCACAGTGCCCCCCTTGGTGTTTATAAACTGCACTGTTTGTACAATGTGCACAGTGCCCCCCTTGGTGTTATAAAAATGCACTGTTTGTACAAATGTGTACAGTGCCCCCCTTAGTGTTATATAAACTGCACTGTTTGTACAATGTGCACAGTGGCCCCCTGGTGTTATAAAACTGCAAGTTTGTACAATGTGCACAGTGCCCCTTGGTGTTATATAAAAGCACTGTTTGACAATGTGTACAGTGCCCCCTTAGGTTATATAAAATACACTGTTTGTACAATGTGCACAGTGGCCCCCTGGTGTATATAAACTGCACTGTTTGTACAATGTGCACAGTGCCCCCTTGGTGGTATATAAAACTGCACTGTTTGTACAATGTGCACAGTGCCCCTTGGTGTTATATAAATGCACTGTTTGTACAATGTGTACAGTGCCCCCCTAGTGTATATAAATACACTGTTTGTACAATGTGTACAGTGCCCCCCTTAGTGTTATATAAAATGCACTGTTTGTACAATGTGTACAGTGCCCCTTAGTGTTATATAAAATGCACTGTTGTACAATGTGGCCCGTGGCTAGAACACTGGGCGCCCTGGTTTAATATAGGTGCCCTAGCTCTTTCTCTAGGTGGCCAATGCCTAAAAACGTCCCTGCACCAGAGTACAGACAGTATCATAATGGGCATTATGGGTCCCCGCATATAGAAAGAAAATACTGATGGATTTTTATGCACAGACAAAATGCTCAATGGGCAGCACACTAGACAATTTGTTTTTTAATGACAGATGTTTGCTCTGTAGTATGTCTTGAACAGAAAGGCGTACAGACAATTTGTAGCTAAGTCCAGTTTGTATATCAAATACCATGGGGAACATTCCAGACATATCTGATCTACTTCAGGTATTTTTTTATTGAATATATTATTTTAAATTGCCCATTAATGAAAATATTTTTGTTGATTGTCCCTTATATAAGCTGTCAATCGAGTGCTTATTACTGTCAAATATAGAGAAAAAAAAAATAGAGAGAATTAAAAATAAATGCATAAAATGCTACCATAAACGCATCTTCATGTTCCACATAACCGTTACACCCGTTTTACATATAGCTTAATGTAGGCATCACTCTTTTGGATAAGGATCCCGTAACTGTAAAATGGCATCTTTGCTCTGGAAGTCAAATGTACATTTAGTTTATTTAGAGGAACTTTTTTTTCTTTTAAACAAAATGTCTCTGGCCTCAGCTGGGTAATCCTTTTCTAAATATGATCATGACTGAACTGGTTTATGTTGTCTTACTAAATACTTTACAAACACGGAACATTTATTGCTAACAAATATTTCCCTTGATCGATGCACCTGAAGTTTATTTAATGTACATTGTCAATATTTAACCACACAAATTTATGTTCTCTGCTACAAGATGGATTGTAATGTGGGCTAATGATAAAAATCAAAATGAAAAAAAAAGCAAAGGAGTGTAATTGAAAGATATAATTATAGATGTGCACCGAGAAGATGCTCGGTTCGTTACTAAAGTTAGAGCGCTAAGGGTTAAATGTTTGTTTGAATATTTTATAGTTTATTGTTCTTTAACCATTTTTCTTTCCTGAAAATTACTGCAATTCATTTGCCATTGCTCGTTAAACCCAGTTGAAAGAGGACATCCCTATTTGTGTTTACACCTTGGTAAACACCTTGTACCAACCAAAAAAGCGAACATGTTCCAGTGAAGGTGAGATGTATATCTGGAGAGGTAAGGACACAGTAAGCTTCGGCACACATTTCCATTCTATGTACCGTAATCTGATAAAAAGTATTAACCACAGTTGATTTGGTAAAATTCACAGGGGGTGGGGTGTTTTTTGCCGTGTAAATACAGAAATATACCCATTCAGGGAAGGACTGGGACCTTGTGGACTAAAGGGCAAACACAGTGAAGTATCCCCTATAGTTTGCATACATGCAGGCATTTTGTGTGCAAATGTGCCAGTGCAATTGGGTAACAGTTACATGTTTTGTCATTTTATTGCTGTTTACAAAATTATATTTGATCATTTGCTAAATATATTTTACTGTATTGTCAATCTGCCATCTCCTCCAACCTTCCCTGGCAAATACAGTTCTCTGCACAGTACCCTGCCAATGCTGACCATTGGCAGACTAGTCCATTACTACATGGCCTTGTAGCATATATCACATAAGTTGCCCCTTTCCTAATGGTCCAGTCCTCCCAGTCCCCTCCTGTACCCTAATTGCAGGGTCAAGATGAGTTGACAAAAGTGTCCTTAGAGTGCCTTTTATATGTTATTTATTTAAGGAAACAATTTAGCTACTGAATGGGCTTCTATTTAAATCTGAATATGTGCTGTGAATTATTTACAACCGATCTGGGATCTACAAAAATTACTATTTTATACAAGAAATGCAAATCCACCTTTTGCATTTAGAGAAGGTTCTTAAAGGATATGTTCACTGGAAAAGTGAACCATCTTTTACTCATAAATGGAAGGTCAGGAGGTAAAGGATGATCTAATGTTCTTTTTATGTTCTTCTTATTCAACAGGAACAAAGACAGGAACAAAGATAACTGCTTTCAGCTCTTAATATACTATAGTATGCACGCGTGTTAAAGTATAATTTAACCTGGAAGCAGTCGGGACCTGTCCGCGCTTGCGGGTAAGTTTTCTCCCTTCGTTCCCAGCTCTGTTACATTAATTGAGAAACTGGAGGTAAGACATGCTCCTTCACATCCCATTCTTCAATTAATGAGAAACATGAACCTATCCTGTAAGGGATATCCAAATAAAATCACAAGGCAGTTAAGGAGCGCATTTCTTATAATACATAAGCACCCCCATGCTGTAAACATTCAAATATTAAAGACACACCAGAGCCCAGCCACTTTTAAAGGAGAACTAAAACCAATTTTTATGCTCCAGAATCTGAAAACAACCCCCCTAAAACACCATAAGCTATAAAATACCATTTTAGTAAATCGTATTAAGTAAATGTAACCTTAAGAACTAGATGAAGTATCTGTGTGTATGTGCAGTGTCAGACCACCTCCGGTCACCTGCTTCCTTGCTTTATCTGTCCTGTAAAAGGATTGGCTGAGTAATATATGGGTGTGACCAACTGTACAAAGTTTCTGCCATAGCTAAGGACTGAGCATGTCAGACATAATGGTCGTTGCCACTGTCTGAAAAGTAGAATGCTGAGAAGTAAAGCACAAACCATATGTTATTTAGGTAAATTTCCAGTGCCTGTATCAAAATGAGAGGTAAGACACAGATTACTGGTTTTATACCAAGGTGTTCTGCCTTCTTGTTCAGTGTGTTCTGGGGCTTTAGTTGTCCTTTAAATGTAAAGGATAAAGCTGAAACCCCCAGTACTACAAACCTTTGGTGCCATTAAGGAGGAGCGCCCATTATGACTCACCAGATAGGAATGAAAGCGGTCCCTGTTCACTGCACCGGACTCGGGAACTTCAAAGGTTTGAATCTCATTTCGGATTTCTGCTTTATCTGTTACATCTGCAAAGTGTCTGGGCTGTGAGTTATGTCACTATGGGGGATGCATATATTTGCTATCAAAACCTAGGTGCACTCGTTTCCGCAATGTATTAACCATTTGCGACAGTTAGTACATTGCGAAAATTCTAGCGGTAAGTTGCTACCTTTTGTGCAATTTTAAAGACACATCGAAGAGGTGTTAATTGTAGCGCAAAAACCGGCGCAAAATTTATTGCATCGTTGCGCTGCACAAAGAAAAAAAATTGCGACATGGTGCAGGCAGTGCAAATCCTTCGCTAACACATTAGTACATAGGTTTTATTTTCTCATTAGGTGGGGATATTGCATCAGTGGGGATATTGTATCCCACTGAGGTGCAGTGGGATACATTCTTATAAAATACCTCTTGTACGTAGCTGAGACATTTTATAAGAATATATCCCACTGCATCTCCCCATTGGAAGTCCATGCCTTATGTATTCTAGCAAATTCTTTAGAATCGCCTATCTAATTACATTTAATATGTAGATTGTTACCAGTTTAAATAGAAAAAACATAGGACCTGTTGGGTTAATTTAGATCTAATAATAGAATAAAAGAAAAAATATCAGTATTGTTTTTAAAGTGGGTTCTGAGGTGTGTCAGAAACAGTTTAATCCAGAGGTGCCTGCTATTGTTAGCATTGGGTCTGTATAGCTCAGTATCTTGTGTTCAAGAAGATAACAATAGTAAGACCAAAACAGATTAAGACTATTGCATTATGTGCAATTTACACTTGAAATGGAATCCGGAGTAAAGCATTTTTATCTGTGGAGAAAAGAGAGTGTGTTCGTCGGCATGCATGAATTAGGTCAGTTATCATGGTCACACTGGAAACTTTCAGAAATGGATATAATGGAAGTGAAAAGAAATGTACAATGTCTTGTAGCATAACCTGTAATGCTGTGAAAATGATAACCTCCCGTCTCTCCAATTAGGAAGATACTCTGTAAGTCCCATTTAATTATTAGTTTCTTTATGATCCAGTTATCACCAAAGGGTAACATGTTTCATGTAACTTATTGGAACATAAGGGATTGATATTTGTAGATTTCCACAAATAGAGACAAACATGTTGTCTTTTTGCACTGCTGAGAATTGTTTTAATGACACCTATGTATTGGCCAAAACTTTCCTAATTCATAACGCAATGATATTGTTTGTTGGTCTTGAAGATC
>JAACNH010004623.1:0-23318 GCA_019447015.1 Hymenochirus boettgeri | reverse complement strand
AACTAGAAATTATTATTGAATTCCTTCAGGCAGACTTTATAAAGATTAAAATCTTTCAACCCTGAAAACCCAAATAACAGCCATCTCAGCAATGACAAATATCCAGTGGGCCTTGGATCCACTGATCATACAGGGTTTCCAAGATGTAAAACACATAAAACCTCAGATCAGACAGAAAGTACCCCAATGTGATCTCCCACTAGTACTTCAAATGTTACAAGAATCCCCTTTCGAGCCTGTTGAATCAGCCTCAATGAAAAAATTACTTGGAAAACAAGGTTCCTGGTAGCAATAACATCAGCCAGGGGAGTCGCAGAAATAATATCGCTCAGGAAATCAGAATCCCTTCTTGGGATTCTTCCCAGAAAAGGTTATTCTAAGTCCTGACACCACCTTTTTATCAAAAGTAGTGTCTCACTATCAGCTAAATCAATTGTTTGGCCAACATTTGACCAACAACTCCAAGAAAGACAAAATTTGATTTCCCATTCATTGGATGTAGGCAGGTCTCTGAGGTATTACCTAACCAAAACGGAAACTTTCCAGAAAACCAATTTCTTCTTTACCCTTTTTCAGGCAATAAGAAAGGGAATCAACCTCCAAAGTCAACAATAGCCTCATGGATTTAAGGCACCAGTAAACAAACCGACAACAATAGGGCAGAGTCCTTACCCTCAAGTGTTATGATACACTCTACCAGGTCCCTAACAACATTCTAGGCCTTCCACACTCAGACATCACCTGAAGAAATATGCAAGGCGGCAACCTGGTCAACCATGTCCACCTTCATCAAACACTATAAGGCAGACACTTTAGTTGCAGATCAAGCAGGTTTTGGCAGGAAATTCCTGTCAGCAGCATCATCTACTTAAATAAATTTATATATTTTCCTAGCATAAGAATTTGTGCCCTCCCTTCATATTTAAGCTTTTGTACATCCTTTTTGTGACCAATGCTGTGTAGGATCATTGAAAACTGAAAATCAAATCATACTTACGGAGATTTTCTTTTCCTGGTCCGTAACACAGCAGTGGTCAGCTACCCTCCCTTCTCTAATTTCTTATTTTTCAGACATCCATTCAAAAACACGAAGAGGTGGGGCTTCTGGTATCCTTTTATTTGCTATTGGAGGGATTCCTGTATCTAGAGCAGCAGGTGGGATTAACCCTTTTGTGACCACTGCCGTGTTACAGACCAGGAAAAGAAAATCTCCGTAAGTATGATTTTGAGTTTTACAGCAAAACTAACAATGGTGACTTACTGTAAACGGCTGTGGCACCTGAGAAATGATTTGAGGAACATGTCACTATGACCAAAACTTGCTAAAATACTTCTTAAACACGAGCGGGCAATTGTCGGGTTTTGCGCAAGCTACATTCGAGGGTTACAGCCATTTCCAGGGTTACCAAACAATACTTTTGAGGGTTACCGAAAATAGAACCATAAATTTGAGGGTTACTGAAATCAGACGATACTTTCGAGGATTACCGAAAACTAACAATACTTTCGAGGGTTAGCGAACTATACATTTGAGGGTTAGCGATAAAGATCGGTACATTCGAGGGTTACCGAAAATGAATGATATTTTCAAGGGTTACCGAAAATCGAAGGCTACATTCGAGGGTTAGTGAACGATACATTCTAGGGTTAGTAAAAGCGATCCATACATTTGAGAGTTATCGAAAACGAACAATACTTTCGAGGTTTAGGGAACGGTACATTCTAGGGTTAGTAAACGGTTCTTAAATTTGATAATTATCGAATTTAGGATAATTAACTCATAAAGTTTGGCTCAAACTTGGGTTAGAGTTTGGTATTGTGTCCATCTCTAATCATCTCCTGTATCTTCCTAGAGAACCAAAGTAAATTCAGATGCACAAATGTAATTGTATGATAAAGCAATCACTGCAGGTTCTCTTAAAATTCTGAATAATGAATTCTATTATTAATATTTTGTTTATTGTTTGTTTATCCCAGTAATCATAGAGTTCAAATAAATAAACTGTACACTCTATAAATGGGATTTTATTTAACAAGGAGCTGCTATTTCTTATTTGGTACAAAGCTTGGGAGCAATATTGGACAATTTTCAATTGGTGAGGACACTCGCCTAAAGGTGGCAATTCTTTGTCCCGACCGTTCAGCTCTTCCGATGGTTCGTCTAGGACGAAGGACTGTCGGTAAAGGACCACACAAAGTTTTCTGATCGTTCATTTGTCCGATTCGGATGAACCAATGGTTGGAGGTCGGTCACAACTGAATGATGACACCATCCAATATTTTGGCCCAACAAACCCATACACTAAAATGTCGGTTGGTCGGACTGAATTATTGGATTTAGTTGCTGCTGGAGAATTTGCAGTAATGGGAGTTTGGGATTATAAATCTCTAGGCGAACAGTACAATTAGTAACTATCAAAAAGACAGTCCCGGTATTATTCACATGCTTCTAACCACACTATTGTCACATACAGTGAACTCACTTGGTGTGTTGTGTGGTCTGGGTGAATGAACCCCAGACCGGTCGCTTCAGTACATATCACTCGTTGAGGAGAAATCCCTCCTACTTGTATCATTGGTTAGATAATATAACATGAGTAAGCAACAAAGACTCACCCCTTCCTTCAGGTGGACCAGGTGCTGGATCGCCCTGGACCCTTCACTAGGTCCGTACAAACTGCAATACCAAAAATGAAGAAGATCGATCCGCACTCCCACTCTTCAATCCAGGTATTCGGCAGTAATGATAAAAATACAGGCTTTATTTGAACAACTTTAAAAACAGTGAGATGCCTGACGTGTTTCGAACTTGGTCTACGCTCTTGATGTACTCCCAACATATTGTGTGTTGCACGTTTTTACATGTGCTGTCTTACAATTTATATATTACTTATTCTGGTACTCTTTACCTGTGATGGTACTCTTAAAACTAGTACTTTTTTAAATGTACTTACAAGTTATACATCTATTCGCTCTGCATTTGTAGGTGCCCATAGTTTGTAACCATAAGTTTCCATCTTGTGTATGCTCTTGCAACATGCTGTGAGATAAGATGTCACCCAAAGACCGTGCTTTTTTCGGGATACATTGATAGCCCTGTTGGAGGGCCTCCCTTAGCAAATCATCTTCAAACAAAAACAGGTATTTCTTTGTTATTATATTTTAATTTGTCTGTATTGTGGGCTGTATTTGGTAATAAACTTTATACTTTCCCTCTGTGTTTTATTAATTCTTTAACTTTTTTTTTACTATGATTAGGATCTTGATTTTCTTTTTGTTTGTTTCTACTGGTCTGATAATAATTATCCACTTTTCATTTAATACTCTTAAGGGAAGTATTGTTATACCCTCTAGATGTTAATCTCTTCATTAAATCCTCAGCTGCCTGCTGATATTCCTGTTCCTTAGAACAGTTCCTTTTTATGCATATGTATTGTCTATATGGTATGGAGTTGATGCATGCCAGAGGATGACAAGAATCATCTCTCAATATGATATTTTTTGCTATAGGCGTTCTGTAAGCCTTAGTATATAAACAATCATTATGGGAATGTATGGTTAATTCCAAAAAGTCTAATGTTTGACCTCCAAATGTCCATGTAACGGTTAGATTAAATTCATTGTCATTTAGATCTGATATGGTCTTAGAACATTCTTCCTCAGACCCTGACCAGATCCATAGTAGGCCATCTATGTATCTTCTATCGGCGCCCAACATACCTGAACATAGTGACCTTTGTTTAACGTCTGCATTCCTGATATTACAGGTCTGCCTTTAACTTCTTTTAGAGACTTATGTACCTTGGGTACATGATAAAAAATAGGTGTAACTGGATGTTTAGGTACTAAATACTCTTGCATCTTACTATTAAAAAAAACTATTGTGATCCCTTCTTGTACATGATTAGTGAGAATTTCTTTATACTTAGATGTCAGATCTGCAGTGAGTGTTCGATATATTTTAGTGTCCTGTAATTGGTAAAAAGATTCTTTTTGATAATCTTCTTTATTTTGTATTACTACGGACCCTCCTTTGTCTGCTTTGCGTATAACTATGTTATTGTCTTTTTTGAGATCGGAAAGAGCTTGTCTTTCTTTATTATCTAAATGAATCCAACTTTTTTTATTTTGATGTGCTACTTTGGCCTTTTGAATGTAATTCGGTAAGATCTCTTTTTACTAATGATTGAAATCTATCTACGCATTAACAGGGTTATTCAATAAATGTTCTTATCATTAAAAATGGTGCTAATTTTGCCCCAACCAATCAGATGTTAGCTTTCAAATGTTAAGTGATATCTGATTGGTTGGGGCAAAATTAGCACCATTTTTAACGATAAGAACTTCTATTGAATCTCCCTGTTAGTGCATAGATGGATTGAATAAAAAGTAGATTTCTTTTTCCACAGGTTTTCTAAGTCTAACGGGGCTGCCATCTTATTAAGATCCAGTAAGATTTCCCAATCTTGGAGAGCTCTTGTATCTCTTTCTATTGTCACTGAGTTTTCTAAATTTAAAAGGGAATTGGTGTCATTGATCTCATGTCATTGTTAGTATGTTCTTAGCTACGTCCCATCCTTGTTCTTCCCTTTTAGTTAGAATTGCCCATTTTTTAATATTACTTTCCTCACAAATTTGTACTAACATCTATATTTTAACATAAGGGATTTTGACTCAATATTTAGTTTATTTCTAATGTGCAAAGTTTCCGTGTGTATATTTAACCAGTAGGAGGCGATTGAAGGAGGAAGTGAAGGTATTTAAACCTACTGGAAACTAGATTCTTATTGCCCATGATTAAGAGCATGGACCACGTTCAAAACTCGTTAGGCATCTCACTGTTTTAAATGTTGTTCAAATAAAGCCTGTATTTTAATCATTACTGCCGAGAACCTGGATTCAAGAGCGGGAGTGCAGATCGATCTTCATTTTTGGTATTACATTATAAATCTCTAACTATGGGCTGTAGAAAACAGAAACCATCACCAATGTTAAGTTCATATTGCAGTCTCTATTATTCAGATGTAAACCAATCCGTAATGATTACAACCACAGCTATTCCACATATTTAATATCTGCTAATAATGCTGCCTTGCTATAATGGGATATTTTCATAGCACCAAACACAACCCCTGTGTGCACAGTCTATATTTACTAGCTACCAACTGATATTACTTTACCTGCCCGGATGGAGTTCTAATTAACCAAACACAGTTTGCATCATTAGGATAGGCAGAGGGGTAGTTGGCTGATGTCATAGTCCCATTTGTGTAAGGAAGTAAATTTCCACACACACCTAAAAGAAAAAAATACAAAGAAATGTGAATAAAACATTACAGGTCTTTATAATAACATAGAATAGGGAGGATCCAGGGACTTGTCCCTTAAAAGAACAACTACCTACCCTTTCTTCCTATTAAAAAGCATACAGGTAAGAGTCTAAACTGCTAGATCCTCACTCCTAGGTTTATCATGAAACAGATGTTTCATTTACTTTAATTGCTCATTGGTTTGTCCAGTTCCACCCCCTCTCTCAGTCCTGGACCTGGCCAATAAAAGGGCTTGCTTCTTGCAGAGCACAACTTCACATATTGTAGGTCTTGGTACAGATGGAGGGAGGCCCCACCCTGGAGCTGAACTGGAGCAGCAAGTGAAAATTAAATGAAACCGCTAATCAATACTAAGCTCAAGGGTGAGAAGTTTAGGTCATTGCCCTGGGTAATGTGGTATTGCACTTTAATGGCAAACACCCGTATGTAGCATATTAAGCAACAATTCAGGAAAGCAGTTCATTCATAATTAAACTCAAGGAGAAATACAAAGCGGATTGATTTTTCTTAATTTAAATAATAGGAACAATTTTTAAGACCTACAAGGTCATTGTAAAGATGCCCACTTACTGCAATTATACAGCCTGTTGATTTTAGAAACATCCAGGACACTCAGATCACTTCTTTGTCCAATATAAACAGGGGTGCTGGATTTAGGGGTTATGGTGTCTTTTCCTGGGGTGTTAGTAAATGCATTACTAAGACAAAATAACATGACATATTAATATTAATGCATAGGGATCACTTAAAGGCAATATGAAGAAAATATAGGCAAATATGGCAAAATATAGGAAAATATGGCATTTATTAACGGACTATTAGTGGAGTTATACCCTATAGTTTATTATAGACTAGGACAAGGTAGATAAAGTGAAATCATCACATTCAGTCTTACCGTGCTTGATGCATAACTGAATTGTAGGAAAATTCCAGGCCAAGGTTATTAGGGTCCATTTTATTGGAATCCCATAGGTTTCCCGTTAATTCTGTAAACAGAAAGATACAAATCTATATACTTTTACCCATGAGCCCTAATCATGTAGCGTTTATTTTATTTTAGAGCAAAGGAAATTTACAGATTAAGCATAAAGCCGCTCTTCAGGCTGTTATAAAGGTTAGTGTGACTTTCATACTGGGTTTGCAATCACTGAGCATCTGGCGTGTCTGACCCCGTCTGCTGCTTCCATGATCTGAAAAAGCAGCAGAAGGACATAGATGGAACAAAGGCTGGTAAGTAAACCCATTGAGGTCTAGGTATGGGGACATTTCAAGCTGGATAATCCTTTTTTTCCAATGTCAAAGTTCAGTTCATGGAACAGCAGCAGGAGGGAGGGAGGAGGATCAGAAGAACAGTTAAAGACAGAAACGTATTACACCAGGGAAAGGCTCCTACTCTTAAGTTTCCTATAATGTATTTCAACCATGCAGGACAACCATATGCAGCAGCGAAGTTAGGGGCCATTTAACACTACACTGCGTGCACAGCATTGGGGCAAAATTCAGTTGTGGGGTGGGTGGACACCCAATCACAATACACCTGGAGATGCTATCAGCAAATTACATGTTTTATGGAAGAATTCCATGTGCACATAGAATAAACCCTATCTATTCATTTAAAACATCAACCATGTCATTGTTTTAATGAAGGCCACTCCATTATAAATGAGGGTGTACTCTAAATAATGCATTGATCACTTATCTTTCCACACTTATTGTCACGAACGTGAGTGTCATGTAAACTTCCATAGGTAAGATGTATGATGGCAGCATTCATTTTCAAATTTTTCCAACCTTACTAGCAGTGTCAAGTAGTATGGCAACTCTCACATGGTCCAATTGTCAGGTAGTCAAAGAGTTAACCAAATCTCTGCCTGACCATTTGGAAAAGACTGAGTTTATTTGTTCAACCCAGCAGGGTGCCTGCTTCAAAGGCAATAGGTGTTAAATATCACACCAGTAAACAGTATGGCTCTAGACTTTTTGGCATGGTAGCAGCAGAGGGTCTGCTACTTGAAACAAAGCTAAAATCAAATGTCAGTTCAAGGCAATTCATATTTCTTAATAATTCAGGATAAAGAATTATGTAATATTTTTTCCTATACTCTCAGTTTATACTGGAATCCAAGCTGCATGTATACATATCTTCCAAAGCATTGTATTGTGAGAAATACTTAAGATATTTTACTTCTTGTTCACACCAGCTCCAATATATGTCATGTTTGGTATCCTTTTACTGGGAAAAATTAGGGAATGACAACCATGTTAATATTTTAAATGTGACATGCACAGTATAGACTAGAGGGAAAATAGAAAAAATTCCCTCCAAAAATAGGAAACACCTCTCAGGCAGGGGCCAGACCGCTCCCTTTTTCAGGAGAAATGATAAATTGGAATAGTGGACTCATCCCAACAGTTTGTCATAACATCAACTTTAGGAACATCTAGCCAATCAGACGGACCATATATTCCATCAGGGAATATCATATTGGAGAAACAATTTTCCTGGACTGTGCTTATGGACTTTTTAGATGCCATTTATTCTTAAGTATTCTTTCTTTTATCCCATTTACTCTCACCTGTGTTACCTTTTATGTTCAGTAATTTAACCTAGCATTTTTCTCAAAAGGTATAAAGTTCTTAAATTTCCTATATGAGCATTTTCTTTCACAGATGGTAGAAGTTCCTACTAGAAAGAATGCGTTGTTGGATCTGGTGATATCTAATAACCCAGAGCTCATTTTGGAGATGAAGGTAATGGGAAGCTTAGGGAATAGTGACCATGATATAGTGTCATTTAATATAGGTTGCAGAAAACTAAAGTGCACTGGCTTAACAAAAACTTTTAACTTTAGGAAAGCTAATTTTATGCTTTTAAAGGAATCGCTCCTGCTCATAGACTGGGGGGAACTGTTTCTAGGTAAAGATACTGAGCAGATGTGGACCACTTTTAAAGGGATATTAAACTATAACATTTCCAAATCGGTACCTTTAGGAAACAAGTGTAAAAAAATTAGGTCCACTCCTGCATGGCTTAATGCTCAGGTAAAAAGGGAAATGGAAAAAAAGAAAAGGGCTTTTAAAATTTTGAAAGCAGAAGGCACAGAACAGGCTTACAGGGACTTCAAAAGTTGTAATAAAGAGTGCAAGAAAGCAATTAAACTAGCTAAAATAGAAAATGAAACACGGATTGCCGAACAAAGCAAGTCCAACCCCAAGATGTTTTTTAAGTATATAAATGGTAAAAAAATGAGGACTGAGAATGTGGGACCATTAAATAATGGAGCTGAGGTGGTTGTAGAGGATGCCGAAAAGGCTAATCTGCTAAACCGTTTTTTTACATCGGTTTTTACTGTTGAGAATCCTTACAGTAGGGATTGTAACAATGTGCAGGGAGGAAATGAAGAGTTTTCACATTAGATAACAGAGGATATGGTACGGAATCAATTAGACAAAGTTAATATCAATAAAGCGCCAGGACCAGATGGATTGCATCCTAGGATTTTAAAAGAGCTTAGTTCAGTTCTAGCAAGACCACTGTGTCTCATCTTTTCAGATTCGCTTTTGTCTGGGGATGTGCCGCTGGATTGGAAAAAAGCCAATGTAATACCAATATTCAAAAAAGGTAGTCGTTCACAGCCTGGTAACTATAGACCTGTAAGCCTAACATCAGTGGTAGGGAAGGTGATGGAAACTTTGTTACGGTATCATATCCTTGACTTTGTCTCCAGAGCTCATCTTATTAGTAGTAGTCAGCATGGATTTATGAGAAATAGATCATGCCAGACAAATTTAATTGGTTTTTATGAAGTAAGAATTTAGATTCAGGCACAGCAGTGGATGTGGTATACTTGGATTTTGCCAAAGCTTTTGATACTGTGCCACTAGGTGACAAATGTATAAACTGAGGACTGTTGGCCTTGAAGAGAGTGGTGGTAAATGGAGCTACATCTATGTGGGCTAAAGTTATAAGCGGAGTGCCTCAGGGCTCTATACTGGGGACGCTTCTGTTTAATCTGTTTATAATCTGTTTATAAATGACTTAGAAGGGGGCATTGAGAGCAAGATCTCTGTGTGTGCTGATGACACTAAACTATGCAGAGCTTTGGAAACTTCAAATGATGTGAAAGTGTTGCAAGCAGACCTAGATAGATTATCAAAATGGGCAGCAGAATGGCAGATGAGATTCAATGTTGGTAAATGTAAGGTGATGCATTTGGGATTTAATAATCCCTGTGCTACCTACACCATAAATAACTCTGTGTTAAGTGAATCCCTAATGAAAAAAGATTTGGGGGTTCTGGTAGATAACAGACTTAGCTGTAGCAAACAATGCCAGACAGCAACGGCTAGAGCTAGCAAGATATTGTCTTGTATATGAATGGATTCAAGAGACAAAGATATTATTCTCCCTCTTTACAAGGTTTTGGAATCCCATATACAAAAGGGACATCTTGGAAATGGAAGCAGTTCAGAGAAGGGCAACTAAATTAATAAGGGGAATGGATGGCTTGAATATGCAGGCAGATTAGGCAAGTTAGGGCTGTTTATATCAGAGAAGCGACGTTTGCGTGGGGGATATGATAACATTATACAAATATATTAATGGGCCATACAATAAACTCTCTGGTGCATTGTTCACTAATAGGTCATATCAGAGGACACGTGGACATCCTTTAAAGTTAGAAGAAAAGAAGTTTCATCTTCAGGTTAGGAAAGGTTTCTTTACAGTGAGAACGGTGAAACTGTGGAACTGCCTTCTAGCAGATGTGGTAATGGCAAGTTCATTAAATAGCTTTAAAAAAGGCCTGGATAAGTTTCGAAAACTAAAAAATATTGAGAATTACTGGTATTAACACATGTAGATCTGTTTTTGCTGGGTTTTTTTTGCCTTCCTCTGGATCAACTGTTTGGTAGGGTTTAAAAAAAAAAAATAGGGTGAATAGGTTGAACTTCATGGACTTGATGTCTTTATTCAACCTCAATTACTATATTACTATGTGACAACTTTGTTTACAACCCTGCTGCTGTATATGTAATCACCTGGATGATTGGTCTCTATACAGGAAATAGGAATGAGAATATGTAATTTGTTAGTAACTAGAATTGGCACCTTTGCCTTTGAAAGACAACTCTACCCTCATAATAACATCTTTTACAAAGAATGGCCTCTTTAAAATATGTTGATATATCATACTATATCCTCTGGAATCATTACTGAATGCCTGCTATGCTTCTGGGTGCCTCATGGAAACTGAGCAAATTATTGACCTGTATTGAGCCTGTACTGAGCCTGGGCATGCTCAGAAGAGGTAGACAGGGGATTAACATTCAGTCATTGGCTGTGATGTCAACTGTCAAATCCATAACTGACAGTTGCTAACTGGAAGAACCAGGAAGCAGAAACAGGAGAAACAGGACATTGTGCAGGATTTCAGGTTAGACTTATATATTTCAGATTTCAAACTATTACCGTTTACGGTTTTGAGGGGTGATTTACCTGTATGTAAGTTTTCATTTTGGGGCTGGACTTGCCCTTTAAGATGCAAACCTATATAAATACATGACAAAAGGCTGGTTACCATTTCTTTTAGAAACGTGATGCAGGCTTCATTGATTTCATTGTAACCATATAGCATGTACAGTATTTAATGGCCCTTAGTACTGCATCATGTAGATTCCATACATGGTAAAGGCAAATGTGGCAACCTTATTAGTAACTTAGAAATAATGAAAGTTGCTTGTGTATTGTATACCCATATTGTTCAAAGGAGGATGAATAGTCTGACATTTTGTGGAAAATCAAGTAGAAATGTTTTTGCAGTAAAACTTGTAATTTAGCCCCTAATATGGTTATTTGCTAAATGAACCTTGTCCTCAATACCTTCGACCTTTCGGTAACTACAATATTGGTTAATCTCTACTTTGTAATGCTTTTAATAATAACCAGCAATAGTTGATAGGTAAAATAAGCTACTGGAGTTTACATACTACATACATTACAGTATAGGTTTGTCAGGGCCAACCCTAAAAAGAAAAACGTCTGGCTCCATTCTACAACGCATTCAGCTGTCTATGGTATAAAAAGTGTTTATATCTCACATAACAGAATGTAATTAGCCCCTATCAGTCTCGGTTCTATCATTTCATTAACGGGCATCTATAATGGAAAAATAGGTTATTTTAAATTGACCATAACTGGAAACTACAATTCTTCCCAACCACCACTGTATCATTTTTTGTTGATCTGCCCCCTATTTCTTTAGATATCCAATCTAAAACTTCTTATATTTCAGCTGTCAATCAAGTTCCTTGCTCTCAAAAACTATTCTTCTGTGAGTAGTTTTAGCTGGAATGGTGACAGAGATTGACAGTTGGAATGCTGTGTGCAGGCTTGACAGTTGGTTTGTAGGGAAAAAGTCAGGTCGTGCTACTTACATGTATTCAATTATAGATAAAGATGAAGCAAAGTCACTTTTTCAGTATAGTGTCCCTTTAAACAAATTAAAATGTGCAGCTAAAAAAAAAAGACAAGATATGTGCTCATTTTTATTTTGATATTTTAACAATTTCAATTCTATTTTTTACACACATTTCAATATTTTTTTAACATTTTTCTAAAGCCATTATATTTAAATTAATTGAATAACTAATTTTGTTTTATATATTCCAGCTGTTCCTTGATTCATCTTCCTTGAATTTTCTTCCACCTTGTTTATTTTGTCACTGTATTCAACAGAAAGACATAGTGATAGAAAAACAGTTTTAATTATAAAGATGCAGATATTAAAGAGCATTGAGATTGTTTAACTATGGCGGAGATTTACCCAGAGCCACTATCACTTCTGTAAATAAGGTGTTACCCATAGCGCGACTTGGACTCCTGCTGGCGCTAAAAAGTTTTGCTACATCTAGTGCAAACCCCTAATTGAATACCTTTCGCTGGCTGTGCAGGTGTCTTTTGTGATACCCACGCAGCCAGTGCAGGGCCGTCTCTAGACATTTTGGCACCTGAAAAAAAATTCTAAATGCTGCCCTCCCTTGCTGCGCCACCGGAAGGGGTGTGGTTTTATAATTGGAAGTGGGTGATGCTTTGCCCGGAAGTGGGTGTGACTTGTCTAGACATGGGAGGGGCTTTATACACATGACTGGCAAATAATGCCCACAATGACTGGTATTAGATGCCCACAGTGACTGTTAAATGATGCCCAACATTGATTTTTGATCTGCAGGGCTGGAAAACATTGATTTTGATCAAATGAATTGCCAGCCAGAAGGAAGGGGGAGGAGTCATAGCTGCATTCTGTTGTGCAATGAAAGTCATGACTTCACTTTCTATTTAAAGTGGCAGTACCTCCCGAAAATGTGTGTTTTTTTACAAACAGCATTTTTGGAACCCCCCTGGCATCTGGGCCCCGGCACATGGAATTTATTTTTATTTTTTTATTTTTCTTCTATCAAAACTTCTGTCTCCCTACAGGGTGCTGCTCTGTAATGTGCTTCACCATGTCTCATTAGAGAGGGGGCCCTGAGCCAGTGCGATGGAGGAGTGGTTTAAATTAGCTTAATATCACATAAAATAAAACTTAACAGGTGTTTTATTTCGATGTAAAACCCCTCCTCCTGCTATGCACACAGGGATTACGGCATTGCGCTAGTGCAGTCAGGTAAGAAAAGCCAGAGATCGATTTCTTTGCCCCCTAAGTCTCCAATAAGCTGCTCTGCATCCCCCCGTGCTTTGGGGAGGAATAGTAAGAGTTATTGCAGATAGTTATTTAACAGATAGACAGGGAGATGCAATATCCCGCACTAACGATAAAATAAGCAATAAAATCACGCCAACCGCATGTACTAACGTGTTAACAAAGGTTTTGCACTGCCTGCACAATATTTTTTCTTTGCGCAGCGGAAAGCTATGCAATAAATTTTGCACTCGTTTTTTGCACGTCAATTAACGCCTCTTCAATGGTGTCTTTAAAATACACGCAAAAGGTCGCAACTTACCGCTAGCATTTTCGCAATGTATTAACGGTCGCAAAGTGATTAATACATTGTGGAAATGAGTGGGTTGCGATAGCAAAATATGTATATTACATCTGCCCCATTGTGTATTTGTGGGCAGGAAAACAAAAAAAGTCCATAATTTAAAAATGTTTTGGTATATACAGTAGGTCGTGAAAATTGTGTTTTAGCCTAACACTTTCTATATTATCGTGTATAGTGTCTGTCCTTTCTTATAGACCATGATGGGTATGTCTTACTGTATCACTCAGTTCTGTGTCCCCAGTACTTTTACAGGCCAGTACTATTACTAGTGATACATGATGGCCTGAGGAAAGGGGCCAAGGCCTCCCAGAACATTGTCATTTGCACAATAAATCGTGAGTTTCTGCAAATGGTGTGCTCCTCTCATCTTTATACTTATTTTTATCACTAGCACTTTATTATGCACAGGCACTTTTAAGAATATAATCGGCCTGTATTAGAGATGTTTTATCATGTAACACTTTTATTGCACATGCACTTTGTGATACCCATTTTTCGTATATAGTGTAACTTTTTACATTTGTTAATATTTGTTAATATGTTATGAAATTGTATTGGTTTGTTTCATTGCTCACCATTAGATGTCAGTCACAGACTCTACTGCTCCACTCTATATAAACCTCTGTTGGGCTCACTTTATTACGTCATGTCACCCTGAAAATTCACCTGTTAATAAACACAATTGTCTGGTGTGCGCTATCAGTGATTGTCTACTTCAATTGCCTACCACTGGCTGTGGTATCTTAAAGCAGTCCAGGTCACACTTCAGCACACCGCTGTTGGCTTTATGCCAGACAAGTTCGTAGGTGCAATCCCCCAGCCCTCTACTCCTAGGGCCAAACAATTCTTTAGCACTAGAAAATACATGGGAGCACACTACATATGGTGAATCCAAAATTTTATTGTGTAAAACAACAACGACATTTTGGGACGCCCTGTCCCTTCCTCAGGTACCTGAGAAAAGGACAGGGTGTCCCAAAATGTTGTTGTTGTTTTACACAATAAAATTTTGGATTCACCATATGTAGTGTGCTCCCATGTATTTTCTAGTGCTGTGGTATCTTAGCAGCACCCAGCATATACTACATCCTTATTGAACAGTGGTGCAGGGGACCTTACCTTTATCACTTAAATGTATAGGTAGCACTGAAACCTTTCATCTCATCACTGGAGTCACTGTGGAACTTGATCATCATGAAATTTGCTTTGGATGTGATGGCAGAATAGAAATTTATAGGACCACAATACGGCCCCAGAGCATTTGAATAGGTTGTGTTGTAAATATACAGATTGTCATAAATGCAGCCATATCCAGTCTCAATGTTAAAGTCATTAATATTTAGTGATACCTGTGATTAAAAAGCAAATGAATGCAGATATAACAGAACATTTAGAAAGAGTATTTTATCAGCAATAATAAACTGTGTGCTAGGAAACATTGTCTGGTCAGGACAGGGGCCACACACATTACACTAATAAAAGGAATATGTGTGCATCATAGAAAGAGCCTAGACTTCATAGGAGTAGAAACTCTCCCACGTCCCACCAATTGTGACCAAGTACCATATCATTGCTCTACATCACCCAAAAGGAGACACATTTAACCTGTCACCACATGATATCCACAGATTAGGTGTGGATGAAGCTTGATTTTAGTTTAAATAGAGCCCAAACATATTCTAATTATGCTTGTGTCACTGTTGAATAAAACAGTGTCTGCTTAATATATATTACATTTCTCCACGTTGATTATTCCCATAGTGTTTGTGTAATCAGTGTTGGACTGTTAGTTTATGGAACTTTGATGTTACCTTTTTTCCAACAGGGGCTGTGATAGTCCAGGTACAGTCCATGTTGGGTGGGTAATTCCCAGGGTAACCAGGAGAGGTGAAAGTCTTGCCTGAGACATAATAGGCTCCACCACATTGAACTGTGAAATAGAGATAAATATGTATAGCTAATATAGGTTTTGTATAGTTTTTATACCAACACATGATGTAGGCCATTATAACTTATTGCCATTTAAATGGCCTACTATCAATCATAAACACACTGAAAGGCATCTCTATATCTACTAAACCTGTAACTTTAAAGGAAGTACATAATTATTTAATGCAAATTATTTGTTGGAATAATGTATTCGCCCATCTGAAAATGGCCTTACTCACACTTAACAAAAAGTCTGTAGTGATTCATTGTGACAAATCTTTCAGCTGAAGTCGTTATCATGACCTGAGCTGAAAAAGCTCCCGTGAGATTAAGGCGGAGCGAAACGCGTCCTACCATGTGACGATAGTATTCGATTTTATCCCACTTCTCTTCCTTGCACTGTGTCTCCATTATTGGTCGTAAGTAGGGGAACCCCCATGATGTAGACTGATTTGACTTAGTGTTACCACTTGACTGATACTGGTATTATATATTGATATTCATTTGCACAGTTGTATGATGTTTACATTAATTATACCTTAAGAGAATACTGGGTAATTTTTAATTGTTTTTAATGCATATATCCCTACCATTTATAATAAAGGATTTTTAGCTTTACACGTTATTTATGCCTTTCTCATTTAGAGTGTTGCCGACCAGACTCTTTTCTTCTATCTTTCTAGTTTCTTATTGCTTTCTGGGTCTAGCACCTCCCTAAATAGGTTCATACACTCTCAGTGCCCTAACTTATTCTTTCTTTCTGATTATCATGACCTAGTTCTTGTCATAAGCTGCCATATTTAGCCCATCGCTATATGGTATATAAATCTGCTAGACGACTTATTTCCATCTACACTGATTGTTGTACCAGGTAGGTTAAATTAAAGAGGTTGTGGGCTGGGGGTGTACAATGCAGAGGTAAGGCACAAATGGACATAATAAACCTGTTTTACCTGAGCTGTATGTTGCTTTAAAGCCAGTTCCTGTAATTGCTCCATCACTGACAAACTCAACCAGCATCTGGTTAGTGGACGCGATCTGTAGAGGGATTAAACCTGTGCCACATGTCTTGTCCACTAACACAGGGGATGTCTTACTGGGACCATCATAGATCTTGATGTAATCAGAGACACAGCCTGTAGAGGACTGGACATCAAAGGCTTGAAACTGCAGGGAAACCTATAATGACACAACGAGAATGTAGGAAAACTTTATTATAAGATGAGGAATATCATAGAAAGATTATCAAATTATAGGATAATTGTGCTCCCGAACCACATATTTCCAAAAGGATACAAGGAGTTCATCTTCCCATTAGCTATGTCCCAGACTAAAGAAGGGGGTCTGGACCGAAATGCAGGTGCAACGTAAAGTAAATATTAAGAGATAAAGTATCTATGGCACACCCAGGGGTTTAGTTCTTTACCCTGGGTACCTTTAGTAGGATGCACAAGGTAGAAAGAAGGATGTTTAATTTCCTATTACCTGCAGGTTGAATTTTACAGTGTAACCATACATTTCTGATTGTATAGAGCAGCATTGTTGTTATACAAAAAAAAAAAAAATTACATCAACAATCTAATGTGGGTAGATAAAAAAAGCTAAAGCCACCTATGGACAGCCAAAGTGTTTGTAAGCGTTTTTAAAATACCTCTGTAATTTACAATGCAAGAAAAGGCAGAGTATTTAGGTGAAATTCTGTTTAATTCTGTTATTTCTCACGCTCAATGAAGTTTCTAGCCTCCCTTCCTCTCACAACCTGCTAAATTGGCAGTAAACTACTGGGTGCAGTGGTGTAACATCAGGGCTCGCGACTGCGGGGAGGGCTCAGGGGGTAAAAGAGCCCGCAATCCCCTTCCCAAATGATCCATTATGAGCTTTTTTGAAACAGCTGTTTGCGTGTATCTTTACTTCATATGAGGGATCAGCTGCTTAAGCAGCTGATCACGGGTTTTCTGAGTGGGATGTCAGAGGCCCAGCCCCTGCAGTTACACCCCTGTCTGGGTGGCTTTCTGGTGACCTCTCTGTGATCAATACTGTACATTTTAAAACCTGGGAAGGCAGGGGCGCTTCTAGGTTTTTTGGCACCTGAGTCAAACTTTGTAAAAAGGCACTCCCAATCTTTATTAGGTGGTGCACGCATCCCCCAATCCCCCACAGTGAGGAGGGGCGAAAATTCAAACCAATTGTAATAGAAATGGCCCTTTTACATAGAATGATTAAATAAGTGCCCGGCTGGTTTAGTTACTTATATACCTCTGTAATATCTGAGTGTCAAATTTAGATAGCAAATACTTCATAGCAAGGGGGAACTTGAATTTCTTTTTTAAAGGGACAGTTTTTTCCCCCTCTGCCGCCTTTCCCTTCAACCCAGAGGGGCTACCTGAGACAAATGTCTCACTCTGCCTCATTAGAAAAGTGGACCTGCGATGCAATATTGGGCGCAAAATGCCCAAGTCAGTGTAAAACCCACGCAATCCGATGTATCATCAGGTTACCGTGGGTTTTACACTGAGTTTGCATTGCCTGCGCCATTTCCGAGAATGCTCGGAAATAGCGTGGCGCAGGCGATGCAAAACCGCCCTTAGTAAAGTTTTGCGCTACCATGTAGCGCGAAACTTTACGCCACTGAATAGGAGGCGTTAGCCGGCGCACTTACCTAGCAGAGATCCCGCGATGTACAAAATCTCGCACAGGGATTTTTGCATCGCGGGAACTCGGGCAGGTAAGCTGCGTCGGAAAAAAATATTGCATCGCCCCCTTAGAAGGAGAAATTAGCAAATATTACAAACCTACAGAATTCCAGACAATTTTATCTAAAATTCTGCTGAATTCTTTTTGCCTTATTATAAAGGAATAAGTTCATTTTCAGTTTCAATTCTGACTTCAAGGTAAATTCTGGACATTAAACCATATGTACAGTATGTAAAGTAAAATGAAGAATATAGAATTAATAGAAACCAAATGTCATTTACGGATCACAAATTAACCATTTTAAAGTTACTGTACCTGCCCAGATGGGGTTCTAATTAACCAAACACAGTTTGCATTATTTGGATAGGCAGAGGGGTAGTTGGCTGAAATCATAGTCCCATTTGGGTATGGGAGCAAATTTCCACACACATCTAAAAGAGAGAAATTGATTAATGGAACTGCAGTATTATTTTATTCCAAAAAAATGTATTTTTTCATTATTTAGAAATATTTTTTGACACTTAAATCAATGTTAAGACCCGGGGCTGTTACTCACACTAGTTGTATATCAGTATAGTGCCAATATTGTAATTGCCAGTGGACCTGGAAGAAGGCATAACCCAAAAAGTGAGATACAGTGTGGACTGACAATCTGAGAGTGGGTGACAGAGTAGAGAGAGAGTGAGACGGTCACATAATACAGAAGGGTTGGGATGCTTAAAACCGAGGGGGGAGGCCAAAGTGAAAAATGAGGCTAATGTTTGTATTTACAAATAAAATTATTGTCAGTTTGACAATAAAAAGTTTAATAAAAATGTCTCCATTTTTATATTTTCCCGGAGCTACATTTTTCCGACACTGTCCCTGTTCAGACCCAGGTTATGTACAGTAGTTGAGTTTAGCTTTGATGAAATTCAAAGCAGGAGCCAAATAATTTGTCACATTATGAGAATTATGGGGTACTTATAGACCCTGATCCCTCACTGGTAGGTCCAGCCTCTCCTACTGTTATGAGCTCACACAGAAGCAGGAGAGACTATTTCTCACATTTGCCACACAAAAACTTTTGAGAGGAGCAACGGATTGGGGGTCAAGCTTCCATGTGGTGATAGTACCACCAACACGCCCTTTTTATGGGAGGTCCTATGCCTTTAATATAAAGCACTGGATAGATGGCCTTTTCCCTCTTTTTAAAAAGCCAAAGGGCTGGGGGGGAGTGAGAAAGCCTGTTATATGGATCCAGTGTGCAAGTATGAGAAATGCAAACGTTTGCTAATGGTTATTGAAATAAAAAAGGTTAGACGTTAGGACCTTCCAGACTGGGATTACCTTGACGTGGTTGGAAGGCTTTTCATTCATGTGATCACAGTAATGTATACTAAAACCCCTTTGTTTATAAAGTATGCGCAGATAATATGACATTGTATGGGGCCTAGGAATGTGCATTGTATAAATGTTTGGCCAGATCAGTAGTATTTACAAATGTAGTTGTAAATTAGCCTAATTGGATTGCCCTACACAATCCTTGTATTGTAGGGTCTGTAAGAATCCTAGCATTGGATGAACTAGTAATTATAATTAAAACTAGGTTTGGAGGGAGGGGTGCAGTACAAGAATCTAATATGGAGCTAGAGGTCCCCTTTAAAAATAGAATAAAATTATAAAAAAATGTATCTCTGCAACACGGATATGTAGTTGGAGACTTACCACAATTATACAGCCTGTTAATTTTAGAGATGTCCAGGATACTCAGCCCATCCCTTTGTCCAATAGGAACAGTTGGGTCAGGTATAGGGGTTATGGTGTCTTTTCCTGTAGTGTTACTAAATGCATCGCTAAGGCAGAAATTACAAAAAAATCATATAAATGTATGAAGGCTACATTAAAACTGAGCAAAATTTCCAAAAAAAGACCCAAAATCATAAGCCACAGGAACCCCAAGGGATCAGTATCATTAAGAAGAATAGGAAGCAGAGAGAAGTGCAAAGCGATGTTATCCTGAAGCCAACTTGCTGCCTTTTGTCTTACCGTGCATAATGCATCACTGAGCTGTAGTCATATTCCAGTCCAAGGTTATTAGTATCGTATTTAACAAAATTAATTTGGTCTCCTGTGAAAGAGTGAAAAATTTTTACTTTAACACAATTAACACAACAAATTAAATTTAAAGGATATGTACACTGGGCAGGAAACTATAATTTTTCCTAATTCTCAATTTTTTTGTCTTATCTTGAGCAAAACAAGTACGGTACTGGATTGAAGGCATGCAGCAACACACATACACCAGAGTAAGTGTTACATGTATTCATTTATAGATTGAAATTAGAAAAAGTCATTTTTTCAGTGGGTTATTTGGTTTGAGTCTTTAGCCTTATTTTTAGAGTTTCATTAAATTATTTGATATACTTACAGTAGTTTGTTTTTGTCAAAATTTTTGTTAATGCAATAAATGGAACAAATGGCCTTATTAGATGGATCCCCATTGATTTTAGCAAAAAACAAAAACCTTAACAATTTATACAACATGCATGAATTTTTTTTTTTAAACAAAATATTACATTTTGATTTTCAGGTTTGAACCTTGGGTTATAAGCTATCCTTATAGATAGCAGTGTATAAGTAATATCCTTCAGTTAGCTATCAATTTCAAAGAAGGTTTCAATGAAATGTTTACTCAAAAAGAAAATTAACAACAAAAAGAGAAACTTCCCATCTCATTATGTGATCTGGCTCGTGCAATACATGCATAGAAAGGTCATTTTATAAACAAGCTCTGCTCCCAGAGCATATTTCTATCATTGTAAACCAATGTGCTATTCTGGGGATCTATGAAAAGAGAACATTGTTGTGAGCATGCTCAGGCTTTCTATTTATAGGCACGCCAGAGCTTGTTTATAAATTAAAACTTTCCGTGCATCCATATGCTATGATAAACATATCATATAGAGTGGGATGTGTTGGCTCATTTTAATTATTAATATTTACAAAAGGTTTGTTCATTTTTGCTCTGCATTATGTTCATTACCTGGTGAGATGTACTGAGTGTTAATAGTGACGTAGTTATCACGATCACTCCTACTCTGCTCATGGTAGAAGCCAAGGGCATGGTTCAGTTCATGCTGGATGACCCCTCTGTACATGCAGCCATATGAAGCCAACTCCACTCTCTGAGCTCCTCCCATTTTTCCAACATAGGAACCGCAACTACAAATAAGTAAAAAAAAATAATAACATACGTACACTTCAGTAAAAATTATACAGGCACATGGATAAACCAAGATTCACATTAATCCATAAAACGTTTAGATTGCAT
The DNA here is from genome assembly GCA_019447015.1 of Hymenochirus boettgeri. Lineage (NCBI taxonomy): Eukaryota > Metazoa > Chordata > Amphibia > Anura > Pipidae > Hymenochirus > Hymenochirus boettgeri. The sequence goes on along the minus strand of JAACNH010004623.1, from coordinate 2,009 downwards.
AAAACATTCCGCTACATCTTAATTGATCTGTATTTTTATGAAATAATAACAAAAAGTAAAGCCTTCCTAAAGACTCTACCTGCCATTGGGATTGTTGATGGGAAACCTACCCTCCATCAGACATGATGTTGAGAAAATCTGTTTCTGTTGTCCGAGGAACGAATCTCACGCATGTTAGCGTTTGAAACTCTTGCATGGCAGATTGGAACAATGCTAACTGATCAGCACCTAAGGGAAAGATATATTAACATGCCTTAAGATGTAACAGGACTATATGTACAAAGGTAATTAATGCATATCAGGATGACACAGTAGCGGACACTTACTATAACTGTATGAGAAATTGTAAGGTACAACTACAGTCCCATCAGAAGAACTGGGCCAAAGGTATTGTATGTTGTTGATGGCGCTACGACCTGTGTTCTGGAAAATGTCCCCTTCACGTGTTACAAACTTACTACCTGGATTTGTCATTAAAAGAAAGAACTAATTACTGCAAATACAAACGTGTATGTTAGAAATTAGTTTATGCTTAAAGGAAAACTATACTGTAAAGATTAACTTTTTTAAAAATGAAAAGTACCTGGGGCAGGGAGGTAGGATTGATTATTCCTACCTCCCGATATTGTTTCGTTGGGGGGCCATAGCACATACAGTTTTCATCTGCCAGGTTAGTGCCCTGGGCCTTCCTGTATTAAAGATAGTGCTGAAGCACTCAGGAAGACTGGCAGAAACAGTTTTCTTAATGGATGTTCAGTATTATAGCTGACCATCAAACATTTCCTTACCTTTATTGGCTTTGAGTATCCTGCTGACAACATCTATAGAGCCGTGTGACCCCTCCTTTTCTGCAATTAAGTTAAGCAATTAGACTGCATTGTTATAAAGCAAATTGATATATCACTGGCAATATTGCTAAAATTGGCTTTGCCCTTCTGGTCAGATGATATATTTTCAATGTAACTATTTCCAATATATTTGTTGCACTTCAACACACAGAATGTAATAGGCAAGGATATATAAGGATTGTTCTTCCTTTGTCATCTAAAGGCACCAATAATATGCTGGGTTTCATTATTTTACCATATTAGGCACACACAAGCTAATTGATTGGTTACATTTGGCCTTTCCATAAAAATTCACTGGCATCATTATTTTGCTTGTGCAATGTAATGTATAATATTAAATTTAAATGAACGTAAACTATCCAATTAGGCATCACATATAAACCACCTATATATTTCACCTTACCTTACTTTTAGCAAAGATTTTTGAGATTCTGACTTTCCTGTCCAAATCACTGTTCTTATTTTATAGGGTTTATTAAAGATGTCTGCCTCAAACCAATGTTACATTAGGTATTCTTACCTGCATGCAGAGATTCTATTGCTGTCAATAAGCCTTCATAAGGCAGCACCGTCTGAAAAGCTGCATATATTGAAAATGTAAGTTGTAAATGACTAATTGTTATAAATGGTTTCCAATTTTAAAATACCATATCTTTCAAATGCAGCATTTACCTTTTCCTTAAGGTTTATGCCAAAGGTGCTCAATCCAAGGGCCAAGGGACCATGGGGTTGGCAATGGGCGGGGCCTGGATGGATTACATTAATGTTTCTGTGCTATGCAGAACACCTTCATCAGGATTAAAAACACCAACACTAAATCTTCATATACTTTTAACCAACAATATCACAACCACCAACAGGAAACATGCTGGGGATGAAGGGTGTGCCTGGTGGGATGGGCAGGCGTGTATACATACATGTGTGCGTATACAGCGTCAATGGCCACCAATGAAATACTGAAATTCAGGATAGGTTTCAGTGGATGTGTGGTATGTAGCACCAGTTTTCTCCCCAGAAACTGTTTCCAGCTGGGAGGCATGAAAAAGTAGCCGGGTAGGGCAGAACTGGGAAATTTGGTGAGATCTGAGATGTTTAACTCTTTCAGTGCCAACAAACTTTCCTATTAATACTTTCAGTGCCAGCACTTTCCTAGAGTATTAG
>JAACNH010004622.1:0-23320 GCA_019447015.1 Hymenochirus boettgeri | reverse complement strand
TGGTGTGTTTTCAGAGACCTGTAACTATACAAATCCTCCCCATGTAAAATTATTAATAATGTAACTTATTAAGGGGTTTGACTTTCCCTCACCTCCCTGTGAATAATAGAAACGGATGCCACAAGCTTCATTTTTATGCAGGATTGGAGTTTACAGGTCCTTTAATTATATTGTATAAGTTATCATATCCCCACGCAAAAGTCGCTTCTCCAAAGTAAACAGCCCTAACTGTCTAATCTGCCTGCATATTTAAGCCCCTCCATTCCCTTTATTATTTTTAGTTGCCCTTATCTGAACTGCTTCTATTTAAAGAGTCTCCTTTTGTATATGGGATTCCAAAACTGCACAGCATATTCCAAATGAGGCCTTATCAATGCTTGTAAAGAGGGAGAATAATATTTTTCTCTCTTGAATCTATTCCTCTATTTATACAAGACAATATCTTGCTAGCTCTAGCCGTTGCTACCTGGCATTGTTTGCTATAGCTAAGTCTGTTATCTACCAGAACCCCCAAATCTTATTCCATTACAGATCACTTAACACAGAGTTATTTTTGTGTAGGTGGCACAGGGATTATTAAATCCCAATGCATCACCTTACATTTATCAACATGATCTCATCTGCCATTCTGCTGCCAATTTTGATAATCTATCTAGGTCGCTTGCAGCACTTGATATCATTGAGTTTCCAAAGCTATGCCTATTGTTTAGTGTCAAGCAAACACAGAGATCCTTCCCCATGCCCCCTTCTAAGTCATTTATAAATGGATTAAAAAGAAGGGGCCCCAGTACAGAAAACCTGAGGCACTCTGCTTAGAATTTTAGCCCACAAAGATGTAGCTCCATTTACCACCACTTTCTGTTTGCAATCCAATAACCAATCTCTATCCATGAACAATGTGGCACAGTATCAAAAGCTTTCGCAAAATCCAAGAATACCACAATCCATTGCTGTGCCTGAATGTTAATGTGAATTCTACTCACTTCTTCATACAAACCAATTAAATTTGTCTGCATGATCTATTTCTCATAAATCCATGCTGACTACTACTAATAAGATCAGTTCAGGAGACAAAGTCAAGGATATGATCCCGTAACAAAGTTTCCAGCACCTTCCCTACCACTGATGTTAGGCTTACCGGTTTATTAGTTACCAGGCTGTGAATGACTACCTTTTTTGAATATTGGTATTACATTGGCTTTTTACCAATCCCAGCGGCACATCCCAGACCAAAGTCAATCTGAAAAGATGAGAAACTAGATAAAAGTTGAACTAAGCTCTTTTAAAATCTAGGGATGCGATCCATCTGGTCCTGAGGCTTTATTGATATTTACTTTGTCTAATTGTTTCTGTACCATATCCTCGTCAGCCCATTTCTCCCCTGCATATTATTACAATCCCTGCTGTAAGGACTAGGATTCTTTAAGGACAGTCCGGAGGCAGTCAATGGGAAGACACGCTCCTTGCAGAGCGCGTTCTTCCCATTGGCTGCCTTGCGCCCTTTCACTCAAAGTGCCAGTGGGGAGGATCGGACCGGAGCGACGAGGAGATTACAAGTAGTAGTGCAGGACTTTTGTAAGTACCCAGAGGTGAGGACTAGCGTTTTAGGTCCTCACCCTGGGTACTTTGCAGGAGTGGGGGGAAAGGAACGAGGGGGAGGTGAGTATAATTGTCCTTTTATTGCTTTCTTGCACTCTTTATTACAGCTTTATACTCCCTGTAAGACTTTTCTGTTCCCTCTGATTTCAAAATTTTTAAAAGCCTTTTCTTTTTTTCCATTTCCCTTTTACCTGAGCATTAAGCCATGCAGTAATTATACTATATCATGTCACTATTCCCTAAGCTTCCCATTACCTTCATTTCCAAAATGAGCTCAGGGTTATTAGGGCTCATTCACACTAGAAACTGACAGAAACGCCACGCATTTTTTAAAGGGCATGTCAACCCCCAAACTATAATCCTCCCAACTACTGGCCCCACCTGTAGTGTAGTTTTATCCTTACCTCACATCCCAGCTCCATAGGGTTCTCCTGTAGACCCCCCCACAAAGTCCCAAAACTAACCACCAGGAGGATAGCAGGGCTCTGCCTGCTACCTTGCCTCTGGTAGATATTTGCCATGCGTACTGCAGCCCTTCTCCCCTCCTCCCTCCCCCTCCCTCCCCCCCTTTCCTCCTCTCCTCCGTTCACTATCCCTCCCCCTAGCATAAATCCCCCTTTATATGTTGTTGCCCCATGTCTCCCAGCCCCAACCGCATATTTTTTATTTTCAAAAAGCTCCCCAAACTCTTACTTACCTCTCCTCTTTCCTCCGCTGCACTGAATGACCGGCAGCCACGTCCGTGATTGGCTGCCGCTCAGCCAATCACAGACGCGACTGCTGGCCCCGCCCCTCTGCTTGCATTCTCACAAGCAGAGGGCCGGCAGTGCGGCGGAGGAACGAGGGAGGTAAGTAGAGTTTGGGGGGCTTTCTGAAAAAATAATTTACGCGGCTGGGGCTGGGAGACATGGGGGACATATATTAAAAATTATTTTTAAGGGTGGACATACCCTTTAACAATGTGTATTCCATAGATTTCTATAGAAAATGCATGAAAAACGGACAGAAAGTGCTGCATGCAGTGCGTTTTTTAAACGGACTGGAACGGAATAACGCAGCATGTGTGAACGATATTATGAAATCCTATTTCATAAATCCTATGTCTGCATTTTTGTAACGCACCCTGTGTTTGAAAAATGGATACAAACTGATGTAGTGTGAACGAGCCCTAAGATATCACCCATCCACATCGCATTTTGTCTAGTAGGGACTTCTACCATCTGTGAAAGAAAATGCTCATATACGAAATTTAAGAACTTTATACCTTTTGAGGTGCTGGCAGTTCCCTTACTCCAATCTATGTCAGGGTATTTAAAATCCCCCATAACAAAAACATTCCCCATTCAGCAGCACCTCGCCAACTGCATATGGAGATTCATTTCCACCTCCTCCCCGGCATTGGCAGCTGTATAACATACCCCAACAATTAATTTACCCATTTCTTGCTTCCTGCACACAGCTCTAACCCTATTGTTTCTGCCTTATCGTTTATACCCCCATCTATTCCATCTTTTAGATTTGGCTGAAGGGCTAGGCCCACTAGGATTTTTAGTGTGCGCTGTGTTACCCGCAGCGCTCAGCGCACACCAATAGAAGATATCGAGGATGGCCACTATCTCTGCTGCCCTGCACGCGCTGCCGAGCTATTTGCGGCGCATGCCATCACACATTTTTGGTGCACATCGCATGCGCTGCGATAGGGTAACTTTGAAGGAATCGCAGCATTTGCGCAGGGTAGCGCACATGAATCGTGTGATATTGCGATTTTGCTGCATTGTATTTATTTGCAATGCAGCCCTTAAGGATAATTGTGGTCTCCATAGAAGTGTCCTCTATTGAAAAGAGCTCTGGATCTTATGTTATGGCTTGTACATTACACTTCCCAGACTGTCCTCTCTCTGTGTCTCTGTGATGGGCAGTGTGATAACAAAAAACAATCTTTTCTGAAGCTAGTTTCAGACCTGGAACAATTATTTTTCCTTTCCTCTGCCTAGGGGCATCTTGGAGAGAAAAAAAACCTTTTTAGGCTTATGGCTAGTTTTAAAATGATTCAGAACTTTGGGGGTGGTGCCTATGGAGCTGCTGATGATGCTCTGTCCCAGCAGTGGGCATGCTCCAACCTTAACTTTGGAGGCAACCAGTTGTGTTGGTGATGTCACAACTCACAGTACTAACAAGATAAACCATCCTTTACAATGCTCTAACGTTGGGTAGAACTGCAGCTAGAAGCATGATCCTGGAGTCATTTTAAAGGTAAAAGTTTTTTTAAGGTTTTTTTTTGCTCTTTATATTAAGGGCACCACAGTACCTCTTTAAAATTTAGGTTTTAAGATTTCCTGCTGTGTTAAAGAAATTCCTATCCTTAAGATATAGTAGATAGATAGATAGATAGATAGATAGATAGATAGATAGATAGATAGATAGTAGATAGATAGATATAGATCAGTACTCATGAGGAGATTGTTACTCCCAGTGAACAAATTTAAAACCATTGATCTCCACTGTTAATGGGCTACATATACTCAGTAAGCTGTATACATGTGGTAGGTAATTTTCAGCACATATTGTTTTTCTGGGTTTTTTTCAGATTGATTTCAGATCCTTATCTACTTTTTTCTTCTTGTTTCCATTCCTGCTGTCTTTCTCTGTTTACATTTTCCAGTACATTGTTTATGTAAAGCTTATCTTATCTGTTTCCAAATTATAACTTAAGTTCCATAGACACACTTGCGAACACAAGGACATTTGGCGAACAAGTGGGCGATTAATATCTGTTTAGGTTCTACCCATGGATCAGCAATGACTGAACCTCCACACACTTGCAGTTATTGATTGAAATGCCGTTAATCAGCTGCACAGTGCCGTTTGTTTGTCAGGCGTAGTGGGGTTCAGTCAAGCTTATGTACCACGCTTTTGTCTGTCATATTGTCACCATGTTAATTTTCTCATTTCTTTCCTGCAGCCCAGTCCATATTTTGTCCAAGTTCAGTTCTGCATGGCTGGCCATTGTTATGTTTATGAGCCTTGTAGATTAATATGCAGGTTCCTTATTACCGCACAACCTACCCAGACTTTTGCTAGGCACAATCCATAAGGTTCGTACACACGTGTGATCGCAGGTCCCAACCCGCGACACATGATGTGTACGAACGTTCGTTTCGGCTGATAATCGGCCCGTGAATGGGCCCTTATCAGCTGAAAACACGTTTGTTAGAGATCGTTCGCCAATCGAACATCCGTTTCGGCCAATAAGGGTCCCATACAACCCCATAAGGGGCCGATTATCGAGGATGAAACAAACGTTCGGACACAACATGTGTCCGGTGGGCTGGGACCCGCAATCGAGGTGTAAAAAACCTTAAGTCAAACTCTTGCATACAAGATAAATACCATGTAAGGCCATTGACCATGTTTTAAAGGGCATGTCCACCCCCCCAAACTATAATTTAACCACTACTGGCCGCACTATGTGTAAAAATCCTTACCTCACATCCCAGCTCCATATGGTTCTCCTGTAGTCCCCCCCAAGTCCCAAAAACTGGCCAGCAGGAGGATAGCAGAGTCCATATAGGACTCTGCCTCCTGTCTCCCCCCCCCCCGGGAGAAGTTTGGCATGCGCACTGCAGCCATTCTTCCCCTCCCTTTCCTTCCGATTTTGTCTCCCTTCCCTACCATAAAACCCTTTTTATATTATGTACTGCTCCCTCCCCAGCCCCAACCGCATAACTATTATTCACAGAAAGTGCCCCGATCTTTAACTTACCATGCCTCTCTCCTTTGCCGGTCTGAACTCCCAGCAGCCTTGTCCGTGATTGGCTGCCTCTCAGCCAATCACGGACGCGGCTGCCGGTCCCGCCCCCTGCTTGTATTTCCTTGCAAGAGAGGCATGGTAAGTAAAGATTAGGGCACATTCTGTGAATAATAGTTATGCGGTTGGGGCTGGGGGAAGGAGCAGTACATTTTTAAAAAAGTTTATTACAAGGGTGGACATGCCCTTTAAAATCAAATTAAAGTATATTTAATTTAAATACACTATGTCATATTACATAAAATGTCATGTAAAATTTTTTTTACTGTAATTGTCTCTGTATCTCAGCATTTCTGATGTTACTTCCCTTTAGGGTTTTGTGAATCGCAATGTGGTATTTAAAATATACAGGACTGGTAATTCCTACCTCCTCCCAATATTGTTTCTGTAAGGCGCATCAGCCCAAAGAAAACTGATTCTGCCAGTCTTCCTCCTGGCTTCATCACTATATTAAATAGGGACTAGTCCAGGACTAACCTGGCAAATGAAAACTGTACATCTGTAGCTCCGAAATGACATTCTACCTCCCTGCCCCAGGTACTTTTCCATTTTTAAAAGTATATTATCCTTTAAAGACACCAAGGTTTACAAACTAATCCCATGGGGGATTTCCAGTGCTGAATGGAGCATTATGTGGGTAAATGAGTTAAAAACAAAAAGAAAACTGAACACACAGAAGAGACTGACATTTTGAAATAAAGCAGTTAAATAACTTTTAGTTAAAGAGAGAAATAATATGCTAAGAAGTGTTTAAATATGTGTTGTTATGATGTATCGGTATATAAGTCCTTTGAAATCTGAGACAGTTAAGCTGATTAGGGAGATTAAAGAGAAAGGAAAGGTACGAAACAAAGAGAACCTTCTTTTGGTATATAACTGGGAAATCCAGTGGCCCAATCTGATACATCTAAAGTATCATGTTATTTTCTACCTTACTATCCCATAGCTACATCTAAAGGTGACCATACATTGCTAATATTAGCAAGGTGTATGGACCAAAAACACTGAACACGATGTCAGTAAACTACTGCTGTGGTATCGGCGTGGTTGGTCGGTACGGATTGAAGATTTCCAGCGTCAGCATCAGCTCCCTTGCTTTAAATAGAGGGTGAGGATTTGATTGCCCTGTGTATGGGAATCAGTCAGGTAGTATATGCAGTTGCCACCGAATATTGCTCACAGATTCATGAAGAGCAGTTGCTATGTATGGGGGCCTTAAGAGCATGTTCACACCTCAAATGAAAAAAAATGTTAAAAAAAAACAAAACTGCAGTAGTAAGCAAGCTGACAAACATAGGGCTAATCTAATAGCCAGAAAATGATGGGGGACCAAAGGAGAGTCAGGAATAAGGGACAAGGCAGGTCGGAAGGATTGGGTATCTAAGAGGTGGATGCGAGAAACAGGACAAGCGAACAGGAACAAACACCACCAGCAATGGCGATACTAATGTTATAATGGGCACAAGTAGAGAAATTGGGGTGGCATAAAGGTCAGGAAACCAACAGAAAAGAAGTGCATATTTTAAATTGATTGGTTCTCCTACATCAATTAGGCTGATGTACTAATTGATGTAGGAGACGTTGACTGAAGAGATAAGAGTGACAAGACATGCAACTGCAATCGATGAAAAGACCCTAATGGTGGCCATAGACGTACAATCCAATCATACGAGCTGTGGGTTATACGATCTAATGACCATCGGGCAAAAATTTTTAACTGGCCCTATCTGAAAAATTATTGGACGATCATCAAGCAATTGATGCGAGGTGGTACACTGATGCTATTAACTATCAGGAAGTATCAATTTTATCATGTATAGACAGATGAATGATGTATGATGTATGTGTAACATACATGACCTCAGGGTGTCTAAAAAGTATTTATATAAATGAAACCAGCGAAAAGGGTTGAGATACATTTAAAGAGAATATACTCTATCTTGACCTGTAAAATTGTGTGTTTGTTGCAAACACCCTATTATGTTTTAAGCTGATGGAACACTGGCTATCTGATCACTGCACTCCTTTCAAGCAAATTCTAAACACCCTTAAGGTGCTGATAGCAAGTTCCGCAAAAGAATTAGAAACAAAAAACATCTATGGCATAAAGAGGAAATATTGCGTGAGAATAAGAACATAATCATTTCCACGAGATACTGGCAGCAACTTCCAACTCTTCGAATAGCAAGCAGCTGCCAGTGCTCAGGGCTGTTTGATGACCACAGTCCTTCTTTAGCAGCAATCAAAATGCTCGATGTGCCATTAGACTTACTGAAATATGCTCATTTGTAGCGAAGGCTGTAGGGCTTGATTTTATGTAAACACAATAATAATCTATTTAGTAGGGAACGGTTTTAATACACTGGGACAAAATCTATTCATAGCTTTATATAACAAAAGAAATAAATCTATTATGATATATTAAACTATATTATATCACACCGCAAGATAAAAAATCGTTCTGATGGTTATGAAGTTCCGATATAACTTTTTCGATTATTTTGGAAAATTCCAAATTTTCAAATTCAGAAGTAACTGGAAATTCGGTAATTTTTGAATTTCATAAATGATCCAGGAACAGACCTAAAATCCCCAACTCCAGCAGTGCCAACTCCCTGGGTATAAAAGTCAGCATTCTGGGAACCATTTTGTTAGTTAGTTGTGCGTTACCATTTGTTTGCACTGTGATCCATGCAATTTAATATCATTGGAATTCATGCGATTCACAAAAAATTTCGATCACATGCTCTCTGAAAACGGATTGCAGCACAGTGCACGGAATTTGGCCACCCACATTTAAATGCACTGTGCTTCGATTCTCCACGTAATAACAGATTGTGCGCTAGTGTGGCCTAGCCCTTATGGTGGCCATAGACGCCATGATTGCTTTCGTACGATCATTGGGCCATGTACAATATCTTTCCCTATCGGGCCAGTGGAATTTTTTTTATTGCCCATTACGATTGTATGATCCGGGGATTGTACGTCTGTGATTGTAGTGTCTCTGGCCACCATTACACAGTAAGAATAGAACAGAGAATAGTAATCGAGATCCAAAATCCAGTTAATAACTATTTTGTGAACCCTGGAATTCAAATCTGTTACTAAGTCAAGCAGATACTCTCAGTCACACAGACACTGTCATACAGACACTCTACTGCCAGGCAGACAATGAACTGTCACGCAGACACTCTACTGTCAAGCAGTAACAGCAGGGTGTTTGCCTCACTAGCATGTTTCTCATATGATCCGTTAGCATGAGAATCTTAGAGCCGTGCAGGTCAAGTGGATAACCAAATTTCTTGCGCTGTGATCCGCTTTCAGAGTGTATGGGATCAAAAGTTTTTAGTGAATTGCACGTGCTCCAAATACACCAAATTGCGCAGATTGCAGCACAAAGGGAAGGTATTGCACGTAAAATGTGAGCCAATGCTACTCCATTGTAAAGTTTAATTGTCCCTTAAAACAGCGATTACTAGCCCCCTTTATGCAGGGGGTTACTGGCCCCTAAAATGGCATGTCCATCCCAAAACTAAAATTTAACCCACTATGGCCCCACTGTGCAGTGTTAAAAGATCCTTGTGTTACTCCGCTGCTCCAAACGGTTCTCCTGCAGTGCATGTCCAAAGTCCCAAAAGTGAAGAGTAGGAGGTGTCTGTGAGTCATCGGTCCCTGCTGCTTCCTTACCCCCTCAATAAGGACAGTTACATGTGCAGGGTAGAAAATGTCTTCAATAACTACATTTTAAGTCCAGTTGATCTAACTGAATACAACGATATACCATGACCTGGATAAATGAGAACCTTCACAAGCATCAGAACTTACAGTCCTTCGTTCCCCCCGGCGTTCTGCATACCAGAAGCCGAGAACTGTGATTAGCTGCCTCTCAGCCAATCACGGATGCAGCTGCAGGTCTGGACCCCTGCTTGCAGTTCCGGCAAGCAGAGGGCCAAGATCAGAGCACTAGGGAATGAAGGGATGTAAGTACCGTTTTGATGATTTTTTAACAAACAAGCCTGGCGGTTGGGGGTGGGCTAGGGTGTCCTACAGCATATCAAAAGTTTTATTTAATATTATTAGTAAATCTTTACTATATATATATATATTTACTATATTTAATTATTATTTGATAATACATAAACCGCGATAACGCTCTTGATTATGTGCGCGAATTCTGTGCGTTGCAGTGTGGACTCAGCCTTACTAAGATACTCACAGTCAGCTGTTAAAACAGTTGATCACTGTATTTAGCAGGTAGATCTATAGTTACGCCACTGCTTGGGACTGCATTAGGGCTAGGTCCCACAACTGCATGTCAGAGTTCGATTTGCACTCCGTTTACACTTCCGGTTCACATTGCTGGGTAGTTCACACTATGTGTGCTGTGGTCTGGTCCGTTATTGGTTTGCATGCGTGCACAACTTTTTGCGCATATCGCATGCATGCCAATAACATTGATATGGCCAGGAACGCACACAAGTATCACACACAACAGCACATTGCAAAAATCCAGCATGCGCTACTTTACGTGATAGTGGGACCTATCCCAAAATGGGACTGCACAAATGGATGGCAGTGTAGTAAGGCTTGGAAGCAGTCATGGCAGTAACAGCTGATCACTTATCCAGCCCCGCACTGGGGAGGGGAGGGAGTTGTTACAAGGGCCTTCCATTGGAGCTGGCCATTCTATACTGCTCCAGAAGTGTAAGGTGGGTGTTCCACATTAGCCATGATTGCACCATAGGGAGAGAACCCAGTCCAAAACAGTGTGCTTTACACCATTTTACACACATTTGCAGCACTAGACATAAGTGTGACAGAGTCCAATCCTGCACCTGCTAAAACCTTAATAAAAAATTCATCCCACCACGTGTCGTAGCCTGTCTTTTTGATTGTGGCCCCTTATGTGATTGAGTTTGACACCCCTGTTCACAACATTGAATCTTTACTTAGTTGCTAATCAGCACCTGAAACAGAGATAAAAGTTGTGCTATTCGAGCTTTGCTTTAGCGTTTAAACTGGCAAGAGATAGAGATTTGGAAGGCAGTGAAAAACTTTCAATTAGAATTTGTGAACCCTAAAACATAACCTTGAAAATAGCTTTAACGTGAAGAAAGATAGTTTCTAAGTTTTTGTTTTATGTTCCCCAGACCATTCCCAGGCCCCTGAGAATTTACACAAAGATACTCTAGCATTAACCTTAAGTTTAAAGGGCATGTCAAGCCTAAAAAAAACTTTATAATGAACTGCCAAACCTCTAAACACCAGTTTTGCATTTTACATAATTCCAATGCTGCCCTGAAGTTGAGATATCTGACCCGGTCCCTTACTGCTCTGCCACGCTATTCCACTGCTCTGCGGCAATAATTACTGGTAGTGGCTGTCAATCAAGGCGTCCAGAATGCTAAAACTAGCTTAAAACAGGAGCAAGGGGCGGCAACCAGGAAGCGAGGGACGGGTTTGTGAATTATGTATAATGCAAAACTAGGGTTGGGGGCGGTGCTGAACAGTTTTTTTTAGGCTGGACATGCCCTTTAATCTAAACTTTCTGATTTTTATCACCCATTGATTCTATCGGCCCGTTTTCAGATTTTTGCATTTTTTTCTCTCGAAAATTCTAAAATCAGAATCGCTGTTTCGAACATCTCTACCTTTAACCCTGAATCAGGTGGTTCATGATCGGGTGAATTTTTTCACATCATTGGTCCTTCGTAGCCAAAATGTAATTTCGATTTGGAACGATCAACCGAAATTTGGGGTGTGATGGTCGACTGTGTAAATATCGAAATCACATTTTCATCAAGTTGGACCACGTGATGGTGGATCACTGCAAAAATTCTGCTGCGGCCTGCACATTCTCAAGCTTATTAAAAGCTCATTAAAGGGAACTGTGGTCTCGAATTCTTCCAAATTAGTAAGGTTATATAAAAAGCTTTCCATCAACACCTCAAATATAAACCTAAATCACATCTCTAGACAAATTTGTGAGAAGTTATTGCTGGAAAGGTTCAGTAATATTACTTCCTGCTTGTACACTTGTACATGTTTTCAGCCATATGACCAGGTTATAGTTATGTGACCAGCCTCAGCCTGCATTACTAGGCCTCTTCTCAACTGTCACATATCCCCCCAGGTACTTCTGATTTACCCGGATTAAGACTTAACTGAGCCTGTTCTCCGCGGGGTGGAAAGGGTGGGCAGAGGTCTGGTTGTGTCACTCAACCTACTGGAAGCTGGAAGTTTGACAGTCACCCCAATGTACTGTCTCACAGGCTCCAGCCAGAGATGTGATTGTCGGCTCATTTTAAAAGAAAAACGCAGGCTTAACCTAACTTGTTTTGAGACGACAGTTGCCTTTAAGCAAAGGAAGGAGGCAGATACTTTTCCATCACAGAAAATAACTTCTAATTAAATATTTCTTTATAAATGCATTTAGTTAATAAACTGGTAAAAATAGCAGTTTATGAAGCAGGGAAGAGGGCCAGATAATAGTTTTTGCTGCAGGGCCCAGTGTATGTATATGTATGTATGTTGTATGTTAGTATGTATGTATAAATTTATTTATAAACTTGGGTACGCAGCACTGTTCATTATAAAATACAGAGTATACAAACAAGGGATAAGTGCAAGCCATTATAAAGATAAATAAAAATTAAATACAATTTCAACCTACCATATACTCGAGTATAAAGGTACCTAATTTTACCTGAAAAAGGGGAAAAAATGATTGACTCGAGTATAAACCGGGGTAGAAAATTATGACACTACTGCCTTCTGATTCTGTATTGTTTTGAGGCTTTAGTTGCCCTTTAAATGGACAGCAGAATTCACATTCAGTAATAGCCAAATCCAAAATGGCTATTACTGTATGGGACTACTGTATGGAAATCTGCTGTCCATTTATAGGGCAACTAAAGTTTCAAAACAATACAGAATCAGAAGGCAATCTTTAAAATAGATACCATCCTCCTGATTCTGTATTGTTTTAGGTTAGCTGCCTTTAAATATAGAGTAATCCCACACAGTAACCCCCAATTCCTTGCCACTCCAGATGGTTGGAAACTACAACTCCCACGATGCTTTAGTTGCTGGGTAGTTGTAGTTTCCAAACATCTGCAGTGGCCTCCTCACGGTCATCAATGAGACCACTCCAAAAAAACATACAGAGGAGAAACCAGTCCCCAATACTTGCAAATAGGGGTTAAACCTCTTTTATTCGTGCATATAACAAACCAGCCCTTTGGTTGGTTGTTATATGCACAAATAAAGGAGAATTTACTCCTATTTGCAAGTATTGGGGACTGGTGTTAGCTCCTCTGTATTTTTTTTCTAGTACCTTCTCCTACCTTGTCTGGCGCCCACTCGCTCTGCATCCTCGGCCATCTGGATGACGTCACTACTCGGCGCTGGGAAGTGAGAGGCGATGAGTAGTGACACCATCCGGAAGCACAGAAGAGGCGAGCGAGCAGTGGCTGGACAAAGTAGGAAAAGGGCCAGGTAACTGTTTGACTCAAGTATAAACCAGGTTTAGTTTTCAGGCATTTTTAAAATCTGAAACCTCGTTTTATACTCGAGTATATATGGTGGGGGTAATACATACAGGATATAGAAATTATGGATAAATTGATATGTGTCATGCCTTGACACAGTAGGAATGAGATCCCTGCCCAGAAGAGCTTACAATCTAAGTGGGTGGGTCAACATACAGATACAAGTCGGGGGATGGGCACAAAGTAATTGAGATGGTATTTGTGTGCTGGTGCTCAGAAAGGTAGGATAACAGTCTAGTTTTGAAAGTATTAATAGATGTCACCTGGTGAAGCGAGATTTCAAAGGTAGGGAGCAGCAAAGAGAGAATGTGTAAGAAAGGAGAGGAAGCAGTGTTTGTTGGGGGTTTGTGGAGAAGATTTCCTTGTGAGGAAAAGGAGCATGGGCAGGAACATAATGGACCAAGAGACAAGTAGGGAGGGGCAGAGTGAAGGGATTTAAAGGTTAAAAGAAGGGTATTGAATATGATTCTTTAATGGGGAGCCACCCCTTTTGAAGTATCAGGATTGTGGGTTCTCTTTTGGAGGAGAGTGAGATGATCCAAGCTGCAGAGTTTAGATAGACTGGGAGGGAGACAGACAGGCGGGGAGTCAAGTAGCAGAATGTTACAGTAGTCAAGACGGGGGATTATAAGGGCATGCATAAGCATTGTAGTGTGAGGAAGAGAGAAAAGGGTGGACACCTAGTTACGCCATACTCAGATTTCCACAATCATTAACAGTAGCATAGTGGTGCAGTGGAGGAAGTGTGCTGTTGTGTGCAATGTACACCTGTGTACACAAGAGTTGGTAGTGTATGGTTTTCTACAAAGCAGCAGGTACTGTTATATAACAATGTACATTTGTGTCACATTCACATGCAGTGTACAGTTGTCTACACAAGAGCTTCCAGTGTACAGTTGTGTACAAAGCTGCTGGCAGCATACGTAGTCTTGCACGCATGTGATGTAGTTAACAGTTGTCCACAAGGACACTGTAATGTTCAATTGCGTTCAGAATCAGATGTGCTGGTAGTGTTCACCATCACACACATTTGTATTGTAAAGTTAAATATACAAGTGCTGATACAAAAGTGATGGTAATGGGCAGTTGTGTAACTCTTTTTATAGAGTAGGATTATCTACAAAGTAACCAGGGCCCCATTTGATGTTAATCTATCAACAATGTTCACCTCACAATGCTCCCATTTGTGAATGTGAGGTAGTTAAATGTGAACTAAAACCACACAGAATTGTGTTATTCTCGCTTCTGAAATACGCAGCTTTTTGGAGAAGCAATCAGAAAGGGAGCTCTCTAGAACCACTAGCACATCCTAGCAGGGGGGCTGGCGCAGTTAGGAGCATGTTAACCCTCTAATCACAATAATGTTAATAGCTTTTAACCTGGCTTAAGGACTGTGACTGCGCCATGAACCGCTGGAAAAGAGGCCAAATCAAGGTCATCCGTTAGTTACATGACAGCTCTGTTAAAGGGGCTAGGGAATTTACTGAGCATGCACAACTTTGTATTTGGGTCCATGAATTTGGGATCAATAATGCCAACAGCTAGAAACATTGCAGAATTAAACAGATGTTTTCTCTAAAATTCTTAGATTTAAAAAGGAGAGGGATACGGTTATCTGTTAGGTAACATTTATAGAATTTATGCAGGGTCATTTACATTTCACCTTACTTCTCTTAAAATAGTGAATTAAAATAGTTTATTGAAAATAAATAAAGTTTGGTGACACATGGAGCCTAAAGCTGGCCATACACTAGCACAACATTACAACGATTAAACATCAGTCTGAGAAGAATATCAGATCTATCGGTTTTGCCTGCTGTTGTTTACTGTCCAGGATTATGTTGATGCTATAATTATGATTATATACAATCAATCGATCACAAAATGACTAGGCGAGGCGGTTGTTGGAAAATTGCATATCAGGAGGTAAAGCTGGGTACACACTGTCAGATCTTCTTCCTGCCGACAGTTCGGCACTTCCGACCAGTTGGCCGGAGGAAGGACTGTTGGTCGCTGTTATAGAGAACGACCCATTCGGCTGTGGTTTTCAGACATGTCCGATCGTGCGTTCGTCGATTCGGACGAAGGAATGATTGTTCGCATCTGAAACCATGCAATTATTTCGGCCGATAGACAGATGCACTGATCTAAATATTGCATGGGGTGCATCCAGCTGAAGTTTGTAATGTATGGCCAGCATTAGAGAAGCTAAGTAATAACTTTAGAGACAATTTCTTAAACTGCAGAAACTAAACGGTTGTACTTCATGCAAGTGAGTGCAGCTGTCTGTAGTACAGGGGACTCAGTGTCCTTTATCTGTGACCAGACATTGGGTGTCCAGTGTGAGTGAATCCTGACAAAGTAACTGTCCTGTGTTCTCTCTACACATATCCAGTGATAGGGCAGCCAGGATTTCCTTGTTGTGAATGAATACAGATGAATGAAGTAAATCTGCTTTGCTCTGTAATGACAAGCAGGTTTAGCACTGGGACTGATGTGACTAATAGGGCTGGTGACCGCTTTTACTCTGCAATGTTACAGAGCAGGTGCCAAGGGAGACATTGCTGTTATTGTTATTGACTTGTGTCAGGAGAGCCTGTGAGCTATTACCCAGGATCCTCAGTAAAAAGTCATTCTACAGCAGAAGTGAATTGTCTTCAAATCCAGCAATGGGCAAAACAACTTCTCCAAATTGCAGATACATGCCCCTGTTCCATGGTTATTTAAATGGAAGTGCTGGTGACAAGAAACAATTCCAATTCTGCACTTTGCCCTGCTAACGACCTCAACCCTGACCTGCAGAGGCCACTCACTCATGGGGTAAGGCAGTCTGACTCAGTCTGTTCCGCCAACAGTGCCAACCCCCCCTTAATTATGTGTGTGCTAGTTTTATGAGTGACAGTGGGCTACTGTCCGCTGAGACTCAGCACGACCACAGACTTCCATTTCATATGGGACACACTGGAAGGAAATAGGTGAAAGGGCAGCGCTTTCTGGCAATAAGTCACCCAGCCTAGCTCCTTTTTTATGAATGGAACGATCACAGGAAACAGTATGTGAAACGTTTCAGAGCTCTGACCCTTCAAATCGCTGCAATTCCTAGGGAACAATCACATGCAGTGGATACATTGTCACTAAAGCAATCACATGCAGTTGATACATGTAACTAAAAGCAATCACATGCCGTGGATACATTGTAACTAAAATCAATCACATGCAGTGCATACATTGTAACTGAAAGCAATCACAATGCAGTGGATACATTGGCACTAAAAGCAATCACATGCAGTGGATACATTGTAACTGAAAGCATCACATGCAGTGGATACATTGGCACTAAAAGCAATCACATGCAGTGGATACATGTAACTGAAAGCAATCAAGTGCAGTGGATACATTGGCACTAAAAGCAATCACATGCAGTGAAAACATTGTAACTGAAAGCAATCACATGCAGTGGATACATTGGCATTAAACGCAATCACATATGCAGGGATACATTGTCACTAAAAGCAATCACATGCAGTGGATCAATTGGCACTAAAAGCAATCACTGCAGTGAATACATTGTAACTGAAAGCAATCACATGCAGTGGATAAATTGGCACTAAAAGCAATCACATGCAGTGGATACATTGGCACTACAAAGCAATCACATGCAGTGAATACAATGTAACTGAAAGCACATCACAATGCAGTGGATACATTGTCACTAAAAGCAATCACATGCAGTGGATACATTGGCACTAAAAGCAATCACATGCAGTGAATACATTGTAACTGAAAGCAATCACATGCAGGGGATACATTGGCACTAAAAAGCCAATCACATTGCAGTGGATACATTGTCACTAAAAGCATCACATGCAGTGGATACATTGGCACTAAAAGCAATCACATGCAGTGGATACTTGTAACTGAAAGAATCACATGCAGTGGATACATTGGCACTAAAAGCAATCACATGCAGTGGATACATTGGCACTAAAAGCAATCACATGCAGTGGTACATTGGCACTGAAAGCAATCACATGCAGTGGATACATTGGCACTGAAAGCAAACACTTGCAGTGGATACATTGGCACTAAAAGTAA
Organism: Hymenochirus boettgeri; assembly: GCA_019447015.1. NCBI lineage: Eukaryota > Metazoa > Chordata > Amphibia > Anura > Pipidae > Hymenochirus > Hymenochirus boettgeri. The sequence continues at coordinate 6,268 of JAACNH010004622.1, read as the reverse complement.
TCACATGCAGTGGATACATTGTAACTGAAAGCAATCCCATGCAGTGGATACATTGTAACTAAATGTAATTGAGTGAATGCTCTGTCCTGCTAAAGGTAACAATTCATTAACACATTTAATAAACAATAAAATGAACTTGCAACCTTCACCCATTGTGGATCAATTGATATCCTTGCCCCTTGCCTTTTTCCCAGTCATTAAGAATGTTGTCTGCCATTAGAGGGCACTAAACAACCTTGTATTTATCTGGTAGGGGTGGAGAAAGTTAAAGGAGGGATGCCTCCAAAAAAGCTTTGTGAAGTGAGCAAAATGTCCCAGAGTGAGAAAGGGCGACAATAGGGGGATGTTGCAAGGGTCAATCATTTACCAGTCTGCTTTAATGTCTGCCTGCAGGTGGTGTGTAACATGGGGCTTGTGTTTGCCTCCCAGAGCAGTCTAATGAGAAGAGAGAGAGGCTGAGAGACCCAAACAACTGTCTTCTAATATTAGCATGGCTGTATTTCTGGATCTATTATAGTCTGCTCAGACAGATCCCATTGTAATGGGATCTTTTATTAAAAGATTAGTACTATCTCCTTGCAGTTGGTGGAAAAAAATCTGTTATCACTGAGTTATTTGCAGTCCAAGTCCTGTGGGCAATACAAATCCAAGGGACCTGCCTGCCAGTATATCCAAATTCAGTCTGCATAGTTCAGTGTCTGGGGGGGGGGGTGTGGGGGGTAAGAAATAGAAAATTTTAGACAGAGAGAAAGAAAAGAGAGGAAAGGGGGGCAGCTATTGAACCAACAATCCCATTTCCCGTTCGTAATGGGGTTTGTATAAAAGGAAATATCGCCTAACAGTTTCATTCAGCTGTGCCAAAAAATGTTATAAATGAGAAGCAGCCAACTTGCAGCAAAGCATTGCCAGACTGGGCTTAATAAACTAGTCCTATAGAGTTCATTATCGATGGGGCAATCTCTAGGCTGTGAAAGGGAGACCGCCTACGTCGTCCTATTGCCTGTCTAATACTCCAGACACTGACACAGAAAGGGACTGGCCACAAACAGAAATCCCATGAGGTATCAAAGTTTTTTGTTTTTTTTTGTATTTGTTGTGACAAGTCCCATGGAGCTGGATGTTGTGCTGAGTGGAGCAGACACTTATCTATGTGTGAGATTTATTAATAAGAGCATCTGGGGGGGTGGTGTATATTCATTAAACTCCCCCTCTTCATAGACTTCCTTACAATTTACAGCCAATACATCTGCCTCTGCCTGCTACTCAGAAAGTGAAGGTGTCAGGAGGAACCTCACAGTGGAACCTTCTCAGCTCCCCTGACCAGGAGAGGTCACTGCCTGTCCTCTGGACCCCCACCACCCTAGTGGTGCTTTCAGCTCAGACTCCACTCACTTCCAAGAGGGGACATACAGCTATCCCACCCACCCCTCCCTTCTTCCCCAGCTCCTTCACAAGTTTGACTCCTTTGTGCTGGGTGCTAAGTCTCATTTAGATCTACCTACCCCCAGTTCATTGGGAAAGATTTCAGAAGGTGGAAAATGTCACCTGATTCACCGATTTATTTTTTTTAATCTCCCACCCCCAAAACACACACTCACACACACACATTAGGAGAACGCCCCACCGCAGACAGCTAAGACCCCTTATAGATTTAAAGAGAGACTGCATTAGAGTCTGCTGTTCATTCAATAAGAGGTGATAAGCAGAGAGACACAGTCCTGTCTTGGTTACATTGACATCTCCCAGATCCCACTTGAAATTCTGCTTCTGTCCCATTTCTGGATTGAGGATGTTACATGAAAGGATCCAACGGGTGTGATTTTCTCCTGACCGCTCCTTGTGTCATTTCATGGAAGATCGCACAGTTCGGTAAGAACATTGGGAGTCTTTTTACTATGTTCCTGTATGTGTGTGTGGTGTGTGGGGGGGGGGGGGGCAGACAGGAGCACAGACAGTTTGCCTGGTGCCTTTCCTGGTGTTGGGTGTGGGACACCCCAGGTTGGGTTCCATCAGACCTACTTGGACACTTTACACCAATTAGTTTAGTTCTGGAATCTCTCAACCATTGATGTTCGAACTGAGAACTTTGTCAGCAGTAGAGTTTCCAACACTGGGGATCACAACTTTTCATTGACTGAACAATGTGTATCCATTGGATGATCAAACCGATGGAATTTAGGATATATTGTGTTGGCTGTTTATTATAAATAGACATGAAGTGTAGCAATGTACAACTGGGGGTTATTTAGTTTGTATAATGTTTATTATTAAAGAGACATGAGTGAGCAATGTACAACTGGGGGTTATTTAGTATGTATAATGTTATTTATAAAGAGACTGAAGTGTAGCAATGTACAACTGGGGTTATTTAGTATTGTATATGTTTATTTTAAAGAGACATGAAGTGTAGCAATGTACAACTGGGGGTTATTTAGTATTGTATAATGTTTATTTATAAAGAGACATGAAGTGTAGCAATGTACAACTGGGTTGTTGTTTGTTGAATCTTTGGTCATTAAATTAAAATGTTTCATTGTTGGCCCATCAGTTTGTAGCACATTGTATCCAAGGTGTTCAGATTGCAACATGATTTTGAGCAGCGAAGCACTGGATAGAAGTATCGTCCCAATAAAGGGGATTAATTTGCTTGTTGGGTTCTAGCCTATGGGTTTGGAGGCTGGTGAAAGTTTGGGCAGTTTAACCCTGTTGCTGCAAGAGGGGTTTAAAGACCCTTTTAATGTACTGGGCTTGGCCCCTCTATCTCTGGAAGGGTTAAACTTCCTACAGTGGGATAGACTGGGTTACTACTGCAGGTTATGGAACAGGACAAATAGAAGTAAACAGTCTAGTGGAAGTGAGTGCAGAGCACACGTGTTGTGTCTGGGTCACTGCTAAGTGACACTGATATGGCTGGGGCTGTGTGTTTACAGCTGGGAACTGCTGGCTTCAGCAATCGAAGAACGGTCGCTGTCAGGTTCTATACAGGACTGAACTGAGCAAGGAGGAGTGCTGCAAGACCGGCAGGTTGGGCACCTCATGGACTGAAGAAGATGTACCCAACAGCACCTGTTCAAAATGGATGATATTTAACGGAGGAGCCCCTCACTGCATCCCCTGTAAAGGACATGTTTGTGTCTGGAATTCCCCACATTATGTCATTCAGTCTGTCCTGCATGTTAACTTAGTTCAGTAAAGTTTGGTTTAGTGCATGTCCATGTATACCCAGCGTATTGGAAGATTGTCCATGTACACCCAGAATATTGGATATGTCCATGTAACCCAGAGTTTGGAAGATATGTCCATGTACACCCAGAGTATTGGATATGTCCATGGACAACCCACGTATTGGATATGATGTACACCAGAGTATGGATATTCATGTACACACCCAGAGTTTGGAATGATAGTCCATGTACACCCAGAGTATTGGATATGGCTCATGTACACCCCAGAGTATTGGAGAGAGGATATTGCCATGTACACCCAGATTATTGGATATGTCCGTGTACACCCAGAGTATTGGAAGATATGTTCGTGTACACCCAGCGTATTGGAAGATATGTTCATTCACCCAGAGTAGGATTGCCATGTACACAGAGTATTGGAGATATGTCCATGTACACCCAGAGTATTGGAGATATGGATCCCCCAATGAACACAGCAGAACTAATAATCTAAACATACTGGCTCTGTCATGTCACCAGAGGCTTTGACACTCTGAGTTCCTATTATTTGTATGAGGTGTGTGATGTTTGTTGTGCAAAAACACACCGCACACACAAATGCACAGGATCCCTGTGTGTGCAGCATTAGAATGCTAGGAGCCCTAACGTTCATAGCCCACCATTAGCACAGTGCTAGCGCATACCGGCCACCTAGAGTGGCTTATTAAGTGTTATTTTTCACAGAGGGATTTATTAAAGTAAAGGGGACATCTGCACTCAATTTTAAATTCGTTTTCTGGAGGAACTTTTCTTCTTCTCCTTTCTCCATAAAACAGTGTGTGCTGTTTTAGCTATTAGCCATGGAGGGAAGGTTTTCCTTATACTAGGAATCCCCCAGTATGGAGAAATCAGCAATCTGAGACATAACTAAGTAATTATTTAGGAAGTATTTCATTTCCAATCATATGCATATTAAGGCCCCTGTGTAATATTATTAACAATGTAACTTATTAAGGTTTCCTACTTTAATTAACCGTGTAAACGTAACTATATAAATCCAGCCCATGTAATATTATTAACAATGTAACTTAAAGAGGATTAATACAAGATAACTGACTGGTGTTTTCAGAGACCTGTAACTATATAAATCCCTCCCATGTAATATTATTACAATGTACTTATTAAGGGGTTTGATCAAGCTAACTGACTGGTGTTTTCAGAGACCTGTAACTATATAAATCCCTCCCATGTAATATATTAACAATGTAACTTATTAAGGGGTTTGATACAAGCTAATGACTGGTGTGTTTTCAGAGACCTATAACTATATAAGCCCTCCCCATGTATATATTAACAATGTAACTTATTAGGGTTTCCCACTACATAATGAATCCCTGTGTGTTATCAGAGCGACCTCACTATTTGTCCATCCCATGTAATATTATTAACAATGTAACTTATTAAGGAGTTTATACAAGCTAACTGACTGGTGTTTTTCAGAGACCTGTAACTATACAAGTCCATCTCTATGTAATATTATTAACAATGAACTTATTAAGTAAGGGGTTTGATACAAGCTAACGCTGTGTGTTTTCAGAGACCTGTACTATATAAATCCTCCCCTGTAATTTATAATACTGTAACTTATCAGGGTTTGATACAAGCTAACTGACTGGTGTTTTCAGAGACCTGTAACTATATAAATCCTCCCCATGAATATATTAACAATGTAGCTTATTAAGTGGTTTGAGACAAGGTAACTGACCGGGTGTGTTTTCAGAGACCTGTAAATATATAATCCCCCCCCCCTGTGATATTATTAACAATGTAACTAATAAGGGATTTGATACAAGCTAACTGACTGGTGTGTTTCAGAGACCTGTAACTATATAAACCCCCCCATGTGATATTATTAACAATGTAACTAATTAAGGGATTTGATACAAGCTAATTGACTGTGGTGTGTTTCAGAGACCGTAACTATATAAATCCTCCCCATGTTATATATTAACAATGTAATTTATAAGGGGTTTGTTACAAGCTAACTGACTGGTGTTTTCAGAGACCTGTAACTATATAAATTCCTCCCCATGTAATATTATTAACAAGTAACTTATTAAGGTGTTTGATACAGGCTAACTGACTGGTGTTTTCAGAGACTGTACTATATAAATCCTCCCCATGTAATATTATTAACTATGTAACTTATTAAGGGGTTGGATACAAGTAACTGACTGGTGTTTTCAGAGACCGTAACTATATAAATCCTCCCATGTAATATTATTAATTAGTAACTTATAAGGGGTTTGATACAAGCTAACTGACTGCTGTTTTCAGAGACCTTTAACTATATAATCCTCCCCCAGTAATATTATTAACTATGTAACTTATAAGGGGTTTGATACAAGCTAACTGACTGCTGTTTTCAGAGACCTATAAATTATAAACGCTCCACATGTAATATATACAATGAAATATATGGGGTTTGATACAAGCTAACTGACTGGTGTGTTTTTCAGAGACCTGTAACTATATAAATTCGACCATGTAATATTATTAATTATGTAACTTATTAAGGGATTTGATACAAGCTAACTGACTGGTGTGTGTTCGAAGACCTGTAACTATATAAATCCTCCCCATGTAATAATAAACTATGTAACTTATTAAGGGGTTTGATACAAGCTAACTGACTGGTGTTTTCAGAGACCTGTAAATAAAAATCGCTCACATATAATATAATTATGTAACTTATTAGGGGGTTTGATACAAGTAACTAACTGGTGTGTTTTCAGAGACCTGTAACTATATAAATCCTCTCATGTAATATTATAACTAACTATGTAACTTATTAAGGGTTTCCCACTACATAATGAATCCCTGTGTTTTCAGAGACCTGCACTATTTGTCCATCCCATGTAATATTATTAACAATATAACTATTAAGGGGTTTATACAGCTAACTGACTGGTGTGTTTTCAGAGACCTGTAACTATACAAGTCCATCTCCATGTAATATTATTAACAATGTAACTTATTATGGGGTTTTGATACAAGCTAACTGACTGGGTGTTTTCCGGGACCTGTTAAAACTAGATTAAATC
>JAACNH010004621.1:0-23323 GCA_019447015.1 Hymenochirus boettgeri | reverse complement strand
CCTTTATAAATCGCGGTAAACGCGATTTATGCGTTAATGGCCGCGAAAACGGCCGCGAAAAGTTAACAAACCTTTATAAATATGCCCCTAAATATTTATTTGTCTACTGTTTACATTCTTTGATTAATTAAAAGTAACATGGTCAGGATTGGACAAGCGGCTAAACAGCAAGTCATTGTTAATGCACCCAGCAATGAAAAATAATTGCATTATTATTTATAATAATGAGAGAGTTAAACAACCTGAATTCAACTTGCTCGTACCTTTTGCACATGATTGAGCTTGCAAAAAACTTGTATACACGGGGTATAGGAGAATGAGCAGAACTAAGCTCACTGCTTTACATAAATAATTAATCTTTTGGGAGGCTAAGATTAAATCTGGAGATGAGGTAGTTTGCTTATGTTTAGAAGGGTCCAATTGCATATTTCATTATTAATTTGGGGGTGAACATGCCATTTAAAGACTACAAAATAAATTAGGCTCAAATATTATCAAAAAAACTACAAATCAGCACATTTTTCCTCTTCAGTTTACCTGTTGGCATAACGATGTAGAACAGTGAAATGCACTGGTACAAAGGTCAATAGGTCATCCTCTTACTTAAAAGAGGTTGATTCTACAGTCCTTCAGTCACCCATATTACCACTAAAATTGGCTTATTATAAAGGTTGTCTCCATTGTTTGACCAAAATGATAATCAGTCTTTTAGCAAATTATGGAAATAATACTTAAATGGCGGATCCTGGCCAAATTGGTTTCTTTAAGACTGTATATAAAGGGCATGTCCACCCCCAAAACTTAAATTTTACGCACTGCTGGCCCTACTGTGTAGTGTTAAAAAAATCCTTAACTTTCTCCTCTGCTTCATATGGTTGGCCTGCAGTATCTAGTCAAAGTACAGGAAACTGAACAGTAGGAGCCTTCATGTGAGTAAAAAAAAAATCTGCCCCTTCCCTGTCCTCCTGGAGAAATCTGGCATGTGCAGGGGAGCTCTCCCTCACGACCTCCAGATCTCTTGTCTCTGCAGAGATAGTGTAAAAAAAAAAAAAAATACGTAGTGTTGGGGACCCCCTCACAACCCTAACCGTCATGTTAAATCTTTAAAAAGTGCCCAAGCTTCATTCCCACGGCTAACTCAATAGCCGGTAGCAACGTCTGTGATTGGCTGACTCTTAGCCAATTACAGAGGTGACTGCCAGTCCTTCCCCTAATGCTACTCCATTCCTGGAAGTAGCAAGAGCCAGGGGGGAACAAAGCTTGGTAAGAAAGTTTCTGGGCACTTTTTTAAGATTTAAACAAGGGGCCTAGGGCTGAGAGAAGGGCTCCTACACTACATTGGGTGGATATGCCCTTTAAGATGTATTATATGATCAGCTTAATCTATTTAGACATTTCAGTGTGATTTCCAGTTAGTCAAATGTTGATTGTGAACGTGATGCCTTACAATTTGATTTAAACAAAATTTGAAGAATTGGAGTCATATGTAGCCAATATTACTTGCCATGTTAAGACTTAGAATTAGTGTGGCACAATGCTTTGAGCCTCTCCTTCCTTATTTTCAACTTTTTAAATAGACTACTCATGTAATGTACTACTTGAGATATATGCAGAACAGAGCATTAGGCGTAATCTCTTATGTTTTTGCACTTTGAGATCAGTGAGAAATTGCACTTCGAGTGTAAATTTAAAAAAAACTATGTCTAAAGAAATAATGGCAAAAATGTGGGGGGTGTAAATAAACCCTTTCTAATACAATTCTTTTCATTCTTTATTAATATTAAGGCATGTGTTCTAATTGGGTATTAACAATAGTACTTATATATTTCAAATGGATTGAGGGATTTTAGTCTTGTACACTTTAATTCCAATAACAACATCCTTCAAAATAATGTTTTATCAGCTTTTTCTGTGTTCAAAAAAAATCTATAAAAAGTAAAAAAAATAATATGTAAGTGGGTCAACTATCCTATTATACAAAGTGGGCAAAAACTGCTTTGATAGTAGCATGTGGAAAAGTCAAACTTCACATGCAATATTTTTAACAAGAACTGTACAATAAATACAGGATACATACATTGATCTATAAAACGAATTCATAAATATATTCTAAACTCTACGTACACCCCAGACATTTGCACTAAGTCAGATATTTGTAACAAGCAAATGAAAAATTGAAACTTCTATAGATAGCTTGTCCTCCTAATGAATAACAATTTTAAGTGCAGCAGTAGGGATGTCTAGGAGCCAATCATATTATCATTTAATATATACTTTGGAGACTCTTTCCTTCTTGCTTTCAGGAATAAGTGTATCTCATGAGTTTTCCATCAAAAACCTCTAGGTGTGAGATAGTCTGATTGCTCTCTAAGGGACAAGGCTGGGTCCTATAACTTTTGCCACATACAGTATGCAAACTATTGATGCATTTAAAAAAAAAGTTTAAAATAAGTTTAGCTCTGTCCACAATCTTAAAGGCATGCAAAAATATTTCAAATTGAAGATTAAATGTGGGTCAATTGTTACAGATACAGATATTGGTTAGATAACACTTACATAATTACGTGTGTTGCTTATAGGATTTAAAGGGTTAGATATACTAATTTAGTAAAGAACAAGAAGATTTATTGGACACTATGCCACATGCTATTATTTATATATGTGCACAAAGTTCAAAAGATAATTCTCTGAAAAAAAGAGAGTTCTCCAAAATAGGTAAAAATAATATTGGTGCAAACAAAAAAACCCCACTGTTCTCCAACCGAAACCTATGGTAGAAGTTCATAGTTATGGGAGATTATTCTCTATTCTCCTTAAAATATATAATGCAAACAAAACATGTAGCAATGAGTGAAGTGATAATTCTCATTCTCTAATGCCGACTACAGTGAAAAAATGAAGAAATGCTAATTCCCCTGCTCTACTCACTCTGCTGTGCTAAAGCACACTTCCCTTATACTATCATGAAAACCTGCTCTCAATATTCGTTTTAATGGTTGTTGTTTTCCCTGTGAGGATATTTGTGTTCAGAGCAGGAGTGAGCCTTAGATCATACATGACAATTCGCTCACATACAGGGAGATTCAATAAAGGTTCTTATTGTTTAAAATGGTGCTAATTTTGCCCCAACCAATCAGATCTTATTTAACATTTGAAAGCTAACACCTGATTGGTTGTAGAAAAATTAGTACCATTTTTAACTATAAGAACTTTTATTGAATAACCCTTATAGTGTGATGTAATGGAATTGGCTTCCACCAGCTCAGAGTATTCTGATTCCTAAAATGATTCCAACAACCAAAATATATTAGGGGGAATTTACAGGAAGGTGATCAAGAGCTGCAGGGCTCTCTTTAGGGATTTAACCCTCTATTTTGTGGTGGCTGCGTGAGTATCAGAAGAAACACTAGTGCAGCTGCCACAAACCTATTTACCAGAGGATGATAGCTGGTGTTGAATACTTATATATGGGTGGGATTTACCCAGAGCCGTACAGCCTCTGCTAAATCTCTTCTGGGAGAACAGTGTTTAAGCCCAAGCCCATTAACGACGATTTAGCCATTGACTGTTACCATAAAATCAACGTAAGCAATTCTGTTTTTTTTTCTTTTCTGAGTAAATAGAAATTTGAGCTCACTTCTATAAGCTGTGTTTGCACAATAAAAGGGACCACCCCTATCAGCATCCTATAAGACTGGACAGGCTTTTATTTTTGTGGATTACTGGAAGATACTGGCAGTGAGGTGGCCAGGGAGGAGCTGGATGCTTGGTGGATATCCAAAATTAACTTGGCAGTGTGGAGACCTTTGATCTAGTCAGGAAACATGGTATCTTTCCCTGAAATGCAGGTAATTAGCATGCACCCACTTCCTGCTGCACCTATTAGCTTAAAACAAGTGGGACATTGTCACAATTAAGTTCCAAGGAAATGATTCTGACCTGTGTCAATACGAATATACATAGATATGAAGAGAAACAAGACACCTGTGTCTATATGAATATACATAGATATGAAGAGTAACAAGACACCTGTGTCTATATGAATATACATTGATATGAAGAGAAACAAGACACCTGTGTCTATATGAATATCCATAGATATGAAGAGAAACAAGACACCTGTGTCTATATGAATATACATTGATATGAAGAGAAACAAGACACCTGTGTCTATATGAATATACATAGATATGAAGAGAAACAAGACACCTGTGTCTATATGAATATACATTGATATGAAGAGAAACAAGACACCTGTGTCTATATGAATATACATTGATATGAAGAGAAACAAGACTCCTGTGTCAATACGAATGTACATAGATATAAAGAGAAATAAGACACCTGTATCTATACCAATATACATAGATAGGAAGAGAGACTAGACACCTGTGTCAGTATGAATATACATAGATCTGAAGAGAAACAAGTGTGAATATACATAGATATGAAGAGAGACAAGACACCTGTGTCTATACAAATATACATAGATATGAATAGAAACAAAGACACCTGTGTCTATACGAATATACATAGATATGAAGAGAAAAAGACACTTGTGTCAATATAAATATACATAGTTATGAAGAGAAACAAGACACCTGTGTCTATACGAATATACATAGATAAGAAGAGAAAAAGACACTTGTGTCAATATAAATATACATATGCTTTATCTTAAGGATAAAGGACATACCTTTGAAGATTGTAATGTTAACATACTGGTGAAGGAACGTGACTGGTTCAAGAGAGGTGTTAAGGAGGCCATTTATGTGAAAATAAAGAAACCAAGCCTAAATAGAGGTGGGGGGGTTCGACACCAACTGTCTGCCATGTACAATGCTGTTTTAACACCTTACTCTGGGCGTTCCTATAACACCTCTTAGCCACTATCTAATCACACCCTTAACACCTGGCTGTGATATGCTAATTGGGATTTTCCAGGGTACATAATTGCCACAGATTCTTGTACAAGTCATTCTGAATTGAGAAAGCCAGTCGGATGACTAGCGAAACGTCTTCAAGAACTACATTTCAAGTCCAGTTGATCTAATTGAATACAACAGATATAAATATACATAGTTATGAAGAGAAACAAGACACCTGTGTCAACATGCTTTTTGAACGTCTCTACACATTAAAGGGATTATCCAGTGAGGGAATCATTTACATTTCATTGAGCTCATTGACATTTTTAGTTTCCATTTGTATTTGCAAATTGACTCCAGATTTGATTGTGACCAATTTGTACCGTCATCCATCGTGATTTGCTTGTGATGTGTCTGTGAACAATAATTTGCATTTTCGCTTCCATCTGATTTCAGCAACTGGATTACCAATATTGCAGATGTGCTCTCCTTCAGTTAGAGGTCATTTAACCCAGTTTTTCCTGGACTGGGACAACAGAATAACCTGTCAAGACTGAGAATATGATTTAATAATGGAATATTATTAATGCTCTCTTTATAATATTAACTGTACAGTGCTAGTATACAATACAATGTATATAATACAATGCAACTATAAGTAAAAAATGCACTGATATGCACTAAAGACCAAATCCCTAACAATATATGCAAAGTATTTGGCTTTGGTTGCCAAGTTGACTCCAAGTTAGTGGTTCAGCAGCAGATATAAATTAAAACAAAAAAGATAAGATCGGTTATGTAGTAAAAATTTTAAAAAATCAGTTAATAAAATATACTAAAACTTGTATATTAATATTAATATTTTCTGCATTCCCAGGTTTGCTCTTTGTGTTCCTCTTAATCCCCAGGCAGAATAAAATTATTGGTTCACACCTAAAATAACAGTGAATAGCTTGTTTTGTGTTGTGGATATTTAAAGACTAAAAACAGACAGATCAACGCGTTTCGCTAAGAACATAGCTTCCTCAGGATCTCTACATGACTTATGAGGTCCTTCATAATACACAAAAAGATACATGTGAACTCCTGGGAGGTAATGGCATGTTTTCCGGAGAATGAAACATTTATATTGTTGTCTTTATGCATTATTATTTTCCTGGACTAATGTATGTGGTATCAAACCCTGCCAAATCCTATAAAATAAATTGATTATTGGAACACTTTCTAAATATGTCAGCATTTCTGTATGAGAGATTGATTCATTTTAGGAATAAAGGGTTACATACCATTGAACAAATCTATTCTCAGAACACTGTGGTCACACCAATCCAAATGACTTTTCAGGTCATATATTCTGTGTAGAAGGATTATTAAGGTTGACCTTTGCAAACATAAGATCATGGAAAGCCATTGCTATTAAAGCACACCATCCATAACAGGATATATTTTTTGTTTTTCTGTTAGTGGCAGTGAGTGTTTCTATACAGGAATAACAGCGGAGCAGACTGAAATCAATACATGTTAACCCAGATCTAATTTAAATTTGCATCCAGTTTACCAACTATTTTTTCTAGGTGTAGAATCTTGCCCTTTGATAAACACATTACTTTTTATAAGTAGTATTGTGACTAGGACATATTCTATTTTGTATTTTTCATTAAATATTAGAGCCCATAATGTTATTTCTCTTTTTTAATACAGGCTTTTAGGACATGCAGAATTTTCATTGTAGTTTGCCCATACTAGAAATTTCACAATGCTTGAACTTATTTTAGAAATAATATTATTGTTTATAATATATTGTTTAAAATCCCACACCACATCCTCATAATATTTTTTCAGCACTTTTCTTCCTCTCTAAATTCTTTTTTTTATATCCCCTCCATTTTGGTTTTTTTTTGCGAATGTCTCTCTGTCTTTTCTCTGTTTCTCCTACAGTACCTCCTTCCCCTTTGTGATTTAAAATGATTTCCTACTATTTTACATTGAGGTACTGTGCACTTGAACCACATGTGCAAAAGGAATTCCTGGTTTGCAATGATCCACCTTATTCATTCTAAATAGCTTTCTTAAAGGGTCACTATACTCACTGAAACAACTTTACATTATCTGAAACTACAATTTGAGAGAAGTAAAATGGTGGTACTCACATATTTATCTGTGCATGCTTTGTTATTAAATTATTAATGTTTAGTCAGAGCTCCTAATTGCCCCAGGCAGCTAACTATCCTAGTAAGAGGTCATTAATGGGTCACATTATATTAATTACAATTTCTGCTCCTGAAGTGACTGGTCTTTCCCTGTAAATGCTGTGATCTAAATGATGATTTCTCAGGATCTACAACCCAGATTTAAAATCTGAAAAAAGTTTTGAAGCAGTGGGATCTTGCTGTATTTAAAGGAATAATTTTTGAAAATTCGATTTTTTAGAGTATAGATACCCTTTAACTATGAATATGCCACTAGAGTGCACTGTAAGGTCCAATCAAGTCTCTACTAGAGAAGAAAATCTAAAGGACCAATGTCAAAATAACATTTATTCTACTTCAAATTGTTACTGCATTTAAAACATCATTTAAGGGCAAATATGATTGGAAGTTAATTCTATAGGGTTTTTCTTGGCACCCAGACTACAGAGACCACAAGTAGCAGTAGAATAAACCACTAAGTGATAAGCAGTTTGGTTCCCGGTTAAGTAGGGGGATGCAACATTAAACATCCCCTTTCCTCCAGGACGCAAGTCTCTCTATGATACAGAATAGTATTTGTAACCAAGGATGTTTTAGTGTGTATGTTATATAAAATTTACATTTAAATTGCTAATTTGTATATGTATTTTATGATAGATATACATTGTTAGTTTAATATATCAGGTTATGGAGAAAAGAAGGGGAGATTCTCTAGCACTAATGGCTTTAATTATGGCAACAACAATGTTTATGATTTGACACTTGCAAGAAATGCAGTGCAACAGAATAAAGAATCATCTCACTGTTAAAACATATTTAATGTCCCTTTAAATTGTTAAATGATTTGCAGCAAAGTTCAGTGCTTCATTTTTTTTCAAGTGAAAAGAATGTCATTAAAGTGGAAGTTCAGTGCAAATACATTTGCCAATCAGTAGAAATAACTGTTAGGAACATTCCAAGGATGTGGTGCATCCTGGGAAGAAGGACCATTAGAACCTGAAATGTCAGCTCACTAATGTCAACAGCAGGGAACATCAAAGGGTATGAAATGAACTGATTCTTCAAAATGGAAGAGAATATGTAGAATAACTACACAAACTAACAATTTAACAAACATTGATCATTTCCACTGAACTGTCCCTTTAAAAATAGTGTAGCGCAGCTGAAGTCTATGGCATTTTCATGATATATCTTTTCTCCAGACCAAAGTATAACAATTCACACTTCACACACAGATCTGTATTAAATTGAATACATATTGACCAAGGGCTTGCAAAGTCATTATAAGGATTTACACAAATAGAATCAGTTGCTAGGATTCTCTAAGCGACAGTGTGGGACATTACCCAATCAGTTGTTAACTGAATCCTAAAGCAATGTACCAAAAATGTTCCTTTTCTGAGTGCCCTCCTGACTTTATTTAAAGGGCTACACACAATCACTGCACACATTAACATCACTATTTAAAAAAAATAGTAAACTCAAAACATTAACATGAAAAAACATACGTACTAAATGATATTATATTTCTACAGGCATAAACTTAATTGCTTCCCTTTTCTTTGTTATTTGTGCTGCTGTCTGTGCGGTTTACTATTTTGCACAAAACTCATAATATGAAATCATATGACAGTTAAGCAATAATATTAAAAAATATTAGAAAGTAGTGTTGTTCGTAAACAAAAATTACACATTTAATTACATTAGCAAAAAAGTGTCTACACCATGCCAAATGATATAAAAACTAAAACCAGATTTTTTTAAACTGCCTGATAACTTAACATTTCGAATGAAATTAGCAATACAATTTGGGTAGCAGAGTAGTGTAGTGACATCTTGTGGTTCAACAAAAAATATACACCCCTTTTCATGCATCTGTAGTGATGCACACAAACTGTCAAAGTACATCAGATCAAGCCATTACTTATATATGATTTGGGATCATTCTGGAAATGTGCTAACTGCTGCCATTATCTAGTAAAGCATCACAAAGATATTTCTTTTGTTATTGGGCTACACCTGAAAGCATTTGCACCGGGGTGTACCTACCTGGGGAGCAGACCCTGCAGCAGGGCCCCATCGTCTTATTTTTCCTATAACAGATATAGCCTCCTCCTAGAAAACCATTGTTTATGAAGCAGGAATAGGGGCCCCATCATAGTTTTGCTGGGGGTCCTGGTAATTCCTATTTATGCCACTGATTTCCACACCAAACTATATATATATATATATATTGTAAGAAAATAGAAAACAATACATTAGCTGTGTGTGTGTATGATTTTGCATAGACCTGAAAATTAATATTTTTTATATGTGGTTTACTGTTATACATAGGTCCAACTATATATTTATGGTCATTAGCAATACTAGGGCATGTCTACCGCCAGTTTGAAAATCTATACATATTTTCCCCACCTCTCCAAACCCTGAAACCTTTAAGTTCAATTTCTCTGCCACAAGAAAGCCAGCATCTAAGATGCCAGCTTTGTTCTGGATTGCAGTAATTAATCATTGTTGTAACAGTGACTGACCCTGCATTGTGGCATGCCTCCTCTGTCCTATGCGCCTCCTCTATGAAAGCTTCCTGGGCTAACAGAGGAGAACAGGGAAGGAGAATTAAAAGGGAGAAAGTGGGGATGGGAAAGGTAAGCATATGTTTTTAATCTGGGGTGGACAGGTAAGTAACTATTAAAATATTGGGGTTTAGGGGAAATGGGGAAGGTAAGTATAGGTTTTTGGACAGGGGTGGACATACCCTTTAATCTCACCTTACAGGTACAGAAAGTTCCTATTAACTTATCAGATAAGACCTTAAAGGGCATGTCCATCGTCTTTTCCAACTTTTAAAATACTGTAGGGCATGTCCCCCCACCCCCAACTGCTATATTCTTACACAAAAAAATGCTTACCTTCTCTACTTACAGCACCTCATTCCTTCGCTGTTCTGGTCCGGCTCCCCTGTCCGCCGGAACTGCAAGCAGGGGGCTGGACCAGTAGCCACCGCTGTGATTGGCTGAGAGGCATCCAATCACAGCCGCAGCTGCCATCAATGAGAAAGGTGAGGGAACGAGGTGCTGTAATTAGGGAAGGGAAGCGTTTTTGTGTGTAAGAATATAGCGGTTGGGGGTGGGGGGACATGCCCTACAGCATATTAAAAGCATATAATGCTACAGGAGTAGCATCCAGAGAGGGATCGGAAGGGCGGGAGGGGGGGAAAGGACTCCACGGTGCATGTCTTTATCCCTCCCGGAGGCATCACAGAGGCAGAGACCTTTTGGACAGGAAGAAATCTCCTACCCCACACTTTCCTGGACTTTGAAGAGCCACTACAGAAGAACCATAAGGAGCAGGGAAGTAAGGTAAGGATTTTTTTTATTGTACAGTGGGGCCAGTAGTGGGTGAATTTTTAGTTTGGGGGGTGGACATGCCCTTTAAAAACCCCATCTTGAACATGTTTAATTAAATAATTTAAAACATTTTGTAACCTCATTATGTTATCTTTCGGGTTCCCATGGTGCAGTATGGAAACCTGGAAGGTAAAGCTAGGTACAGGGAGGATGTTCGGGACTCTGTGTTTACCTCTAAAGGGAGACTACTGCGGCAGAGGGAAATTTATGGTCCTTCTCAAATGACTGCTCGGCCAACCCGAACGTTCACCACACACAGTGCCGATAAAGCCCCGATACCATCGGATCCAACAGTATCAGGGCTTAATCGCCACTGTGTGTACCTAGCTTAAAATTAGCACAGGAGGTATTACCTTCCCTGGACACATTTTTATTGTGCTAGATTTCATTAATCTAAGGTACAGATTATTTACATCTATGACAGTAGCTATATATTCTAGGGTAAGTTGGGTGTTAAATGCTAAGATGCTATTATTTGATATCTATGATATACTGTACATCTTCACTGCAGCAAAAATCAGGGTTATTCAATAAAAGTTCTTATTGTTTAAAATGGTGCTAATTTTGCCCCAACCAATCAGATGTTAGATTTCAAATGTTAAATAAGATCTGATTGGTTGGGGCAAAATTAGCATTGTTTTAAACAATAAGAACTTTTATTGAATAACCCTGTCTAACTTTTAAGTTAACAGAAATTGTACTTTCTAGATTCCTTTTTTCTGTAATTGAGTAAATTAACATATGATTAGTATATAGAATGTGTCAATAGCACCATACATGCATGATTTTACACTTTCTTCATCTTCACTTTCAGGCTAAAACAGTTTAAGACACTCTTCTAGCAGTAAGCGTTGTTTTGTACACTGCATTAAGTTATATTGATGTAGGATTAGAGTTTACTAAGCTGCATTTCTATTTGCTGTTCTGTAATCTCCAGAGGCCACTCCTTTCTACATTAATTACTACAATGTGGTCATTTTGTCTTGAATATATCTTGGCCCGTAGACTTAAATCATTTTGGTCTGGACACCTCTGGGAACCTTAATGCTTTTTAAATAGATGTGTCTACTTCTCAGTGCTAGTGACCATTTTTTTTCTTTCTGACAGTACTAACTATTCACCAGGACAGTATGCATTATTCTCCCATAGAAACTGTGGTCAAAGGCATGCTTGCTCTTTTTTTTAATAATATGGCAGCATTTTGCTGCCTTGGCCTAGTTATTTTAAATGATCTACTCATCCACATGTCAAACTACATTCATTCAAATCATGCAACAGAAAAACTTGCCTTGAGAAATTAAAAAAGTGGCCATCAAAAATACAGAAATAGGTATATGGCTAGAGAAACATAATATACTATTTGGCAACATTCAAAATGAATTGTCGGAAGCACAGTAATGGGAATATGTCCTAAAGCCTGAATAAAATGAAAAGAAAGTGTGTCTTGGCTTCACACAAGTCTAGGAACAATGAAATATATTTAGTTCTCATGGAGATGTCATGTTCTTTTACCCAGGTCAGAGAAAAATCACTTATTAGTTGTGAGCACTAAAGACAGCTTTCTCTTCAGGGCAACTTCTTTATGCCACCATTGTCCCAAGTCATTTCTTTAGTGATATCTTTTTAATGTAAAATAGGTGCAATCTCGCGTATTGCAAGGAAAATGACACAGTGTTTAAAAGTTCTTGGATGAAAAGTCTTTATGTTAAAAGCTTTGAAGGTCTAAAAAGGCCAAAAAAAAAACACACCGAGGTCCTTACCTAAGCAGCTGCCTTTGAGTGATTCTTTTGCTGTATATTTTTAAATGCTACAAACGGGTAAAACAGTGAAATTATTGGAAAGAGCAATTAAAAGCAAGAAGCGTGGATTACAGTCATTGTACCGTATATCAAGTGGATAATGCACCAAAGAGAAATGACCAAAATACCCCATAACTGGATCTCAAATCAAAATCATTCATAATGCATGATGGGAGGAACACTATTCTTCCAGACAGTACATTACACTGTCTGCTTTAAAAGCTTAAGGTAATCCGTTACAGTTTGAGATATGTGGACAACACACATTTAACAGTGGTAAAAAGGAACAATTACATTTTAAATATGCATTTAAAGAAAAATGGAAATCCGTTTGCATGGCATTATTCAAACCAAGAATCTACGCCATTTCATCCACAAACCCTCATGTTTTGTTCATAAAAATCTACCAGCATTCCATGATGAGAAATGTAATTCACTAGCACCAGGAAAACAACAGCAAACCCAGGATTGCACTTCACAAGCTGCAGTTATCTGGATTCCAATGAGGCCTTGCCCTTCCGAAGGGATTACAATTTAGCATCACTTTCAGACACATTAGTTAATCATACTCAATAGTTATCTTATACAGATTTCTGTTCAACCTCTCTCTCTGACAGCCATCTTACATTGTAAAAGGAATTGTTACTCCTTACCATGCCAGTTATCTAACGATATGCCCATACATGGACTTCCAATTTTCCCTGGTGGAAAAAAGCATTCAGATGTATTCAATAAGAGGTGCAGAAATTTGCCCAAGCTGTTAATTTTCCTCAACCAATCAGATTGGTTACTTTTCAACTGGTCTAAGACAGTTAAAAAACATTTGATACAATCTGATTGGTTACTGCAGATAAAGAATATGGCAACATTGTGCACCTTTTATTGAATAAGTCCCTAATAAAGTCTATATAAAACTTACATATTTTACACTTCAAACATCATGGCATGCCTAATGCACATTTTCACAATTTAAACAAAAGCCCGACCCAAAAGCTGTTTGGGACAGGCACCCTTTTATAATGTGCTGCATAGGCCACTTGATAAACTGAAGGTTTGTACACACGCTCAATTTACGAGCGAGCAACGACCCCCGACGGTCATGCGCTCCGTAAATTGATTGTGTGTACGAACCTTTAGACTGTCCATTTTGCATGTCAAGATTAATGAGGTACGTCTACCATCACTAACCATGGCTTTTAACATGGTTAACAAATATTACATATTACATGGTTACCATGCTATTAACTCTTTTATAACAAGTGAATGTTTGAGATAACAACTGCTGAAGCTGATTCCCAGAGCTTATATAACATTTACAGTACTAACTTAGTTCAATATGTCCCAAGTGTCAGCAAATAAGGGCCATTCTACTCCACTGTTTGTGATGTTGTAGAGAAGTGTGGAAAGTATGGGAGTTACATTTTACATTCTAACTTGATTACTCTTGGTCCCATGTTAGCTCTGTTTCATTGTAACAGTGATTTTAACAAGGCTCAATCTGCTCCCAATTCGGCCTGTTCAATAATGGGCACACATCACACATTGGCAACGGAACACCGTATTATGAGACATTGGCAATAAGCTTAATTACCTACCCATTTTAGGGGAAACTATTGTGAACCATTAAACAAAAATCTAGAAAATCTTTACAGAACTGAATAGAAACATACAAAAGATAGATTTTCAGCCAAAAGACAAAAGTCTAATGATACATTTTCAGCCAATAAAATTTAATTAAAGCCTTACAGGGGAATGCAGTATCACTTCCAGCATTCCTTACCTTACAGTGCTCCTACAATGCAGTAATTAGTGTGAATCACATATTGCATTGAGGGGCCTTAGTAAGGTAATTTGTGCCAGTTTAGCATCACTGGGCCCCCCAGAAAAACTATGATGGCGCCCATATCCGTGCTTCATCCACATCGGTTCTCAGGGAGGAGGCTACATCTGTCATAGGAAAAATGTTAGGCTCCTGGGCCCCCCTACGGTTGCTCCCCTGGTAGTTATGTCCCTGTTTAGTTTGCAAAACATAACTAAACCCTTACTACATCTGATGTCTAGCTTTGTTTAATAAAGGAGCAGACCCCGATAACGAAGTGAAAATCACCTACAATATTACACCGTGTATTGTGGGTTTTGTACCATTACAACCATTACGCCCCCCTATGTTTAAAAACATTAACACAATGATGATACTTTTCCATCTATTTCCCATGGTTCTCTATAAAAGATACCAGATTACAGACATACATATAGTTAATTACCATTCCTGGGATTCTAAAAGTGTAACATTGGAAATATGTGAAATAACTTACAGACAGGCTATTTTTTGCGGTAAGGACCTATTGATGATTAAGGGGTATTCTTTCCTGGAATTAGCTAAATTAAATGAGATGATCTCCAATTTTACATGCTGTAAAAGTATTTCTGCCCATATTTTCATTATTCTTTTTCTGAACTCCACACCTTAAAAATGTGCCTAGGAACCTCTGAGACACATTAAAAGCTTCAGTAATTTTTTTCCTGCAGGTTTAATTAAACTAACCATATATTGTTTTTTCATTTTCACCACCCTTCCAGAGAAAGGTGTAAAGGTATCACATTGAACTTTATGTATTAATTAGTCTTTAAAAAAGAATGGTGCATTTTAAATACCCACAAATTGTGCTAATAAACCCAATATTTCTAATACAGTAATTGATTCACATTTTTTATACTATATCTGTTGCAGTTTATGGTTTAACTGCCCCAACCAATAAAGAAAAAAAAGTAAATTGTATTATTTTAGGATTTCTATAAAGCAAAACTCATGGTGCTTTTATGATAAAACATGTTTGTCCATAGGGTTAAAGGGCATGTCCACCCCCAAAACTAAAATTTAACCCCTTACTGGCCACATCAAGTAGTTTAAAACAATCCTTACCTTACATTCCTGCTCAAAATAGTTCCCCTGCTGTGCCCCTCCAAAGTCCAGGAAACTGCTGTGTAGGAGCAGTGTGTGACTCATGCTGTGCCTGAGACTTCCTCAACCTCATCAAGGTTGAGGCATGCTCAGTGCAGCCCTCCCTGCCTCTCATCCAATCACGGACGCGGCTGCCGGTCCCGCCCCCTGCTTTCAATTCCATGCAAGCAGAGGGCCTGAACACTGCAGCGGAGAAGAGAGGGCAGGTAAGTAAGAATCGGGGGACTTTCTAACAATTATATTAATGCGGTTGGGGCTGGGGGAGCATGTCCTACCACATATCAAAAGTTAAATTTCGGGGTGGACATGCCCTTTAAGAAACATTGCAAAACTAAACAATAAAAATGTTGACGGTGACTCTGAGGACATTCCCAGGGTGAATCAGAAAAGAATGTCTTGCAATGAGAGTTTGACAATGGAATTTCTTGGGTTCAGTGTGTTGATTGGTTGGCAGAAAATAAAAGGGCAGGGCTACAGCTGGCTCACCGGTAGCTTTATTTTGCTCATTTTGACTATCACCAAACAATAACCCCAAAAAGGTGATATATCAAAGAGCTCAAGAAAACCACTGACAGATCACAACTGTCCCCCAGGGATATCCATATACTGTAGCAGACAAGTCAATGATTCCTTACAACAGTCAGTATGATGTGTCAGATTTACATTTTCAAACATGCCTGGTTGATCAAATTAATGATTTAGAGTCTGACACTTTCTCATTTCAGTAGACAAAGCTGGTGTATATATCATTGAAGAAAGGTAAGTTACGCTTGTGAAGGTTCTCACTCATCCAGGTCATGGTATATCTGTTGTATTCAATTAGATCAACTGGACTTGAAGTTTAGTTCTTGAAGACGTTTCACTAGTCATCCAACTGGTTTTCTCAATTCAGAATGACTTGAATGATTTTCCAGGGTACATAATTGCCACAGATTCTTGTACAAGTCATTCTGAATTGAGAAAGCCAGTCGGATGACTAGCGAAACGTCTTCAAGAACTAAACTTCAAGTCCAGTTGATCTAATTGAATACAACAGATATAAAGGTAAGTTACCTTTTCCGAATTTACAGGCTAAAAAATAAAAAAGAAAGGGGAAATTGCATAGATTTCCCCGAAAAACTCTCTACATTATTTTTCAACCTGCAGCTCTAAACAAGTAGTTAACTTGCTAAAGTGTCCTTGCTGTGTGTGTATTCCTTTGCTAAATTCCTTGTAATGTTCTACTACAGTCGTGGTTGGGTGTCCAGAGAATATAGCCTCAGGGAGTGACAAAACTTTTAATGACAACTGTAAAATTGTTGCTCCACCGACTTCAGGCACAGGGCCTAACCAATAGGAAAGCACGCTCTATAAGAAGGGGGGTTTTTTCATTGGATAGATCACAGCTTGGACTATAGTAGTTGTCTTTTGAATTGATTGATCAACGTAAGTGTCAGAATCCCCTTCATCTGTCAAAAGGAGAACTGCATATTCATTATTAAGACTTTAAAAGAACTACTAAGTACAGTATGTGTCACACTGTGACATTTAACATTTGAAAAATAAATAACCCATACTAGAGAATTGGTCATAAATAACCAATGTATTGTTTTTATTGTATCTTTATTAACTAATGGCTTCAAATTACTAATTATTAGTAATATTATTATATAGCATTTTTTTGTATTATTATTTTTTTAAATTTTATTTTTTTAAGTGAAAATAGTATTAAACTTAAAATATTAGTTGGCAAAGAAAAATCATAAAGGGAAAAGCAAAAACATTGCAAAACACCTTCCCAGGTGAAGTCACTTGCTCCAGCCAAGCCGACTGATGTGCTGGGCATTCTCAGTATCCAAGCAAGTTTGTTGTTTCACACATTCCCCTACAATTGCTCACAACCGCTTTTGTTTTAGTTTGTCTGAAGAAGATGTCACACGGACACCGAAACATCATATGTTGCAATAAACACTGTTTTTTCTTAAGACTGGAGTGCGCTATGGACTTGGTTCTAGTTCTCAGCTATCCAGCTATCTCATGTTTCTGTCCACTTCTTAAGGTTATTGTTTGTGCCACATATTTGCAATCATTAACCCACCACACTATATATGTGCTCAGATTTGGTGAGAGAGTCTCCCTTTCCTGTTCAAGCTATCAGAACTTTAGGCGCTGCGGAAATGGAATACCTGTACCTGGGCGCCTGTTTTAAGCCTAGGGGTAGGTAGGTAAATTCAATAAAGCAGTGGAAAGACCCAGCACTTCCTGGATTAATTGCTCACATGTCTTCCAGAATTGGTGAACAGTTAACCTTTCCCACCAGCAGTGGATCTGATATGCCATGGAGCAGCCTCTAAAACATTTCCCTGTGTAGGGCCTGAGTGACATACCAGTCTTATAGAATCTTGTAGGATTTTTCTATTTCTACTAGGTGAAGCATTTAGCTAAGCTCAGGAAGATGGAACTCCATTGACTATCCTCTAGAGGGTGTTGTAGTTGCTTTTTCAATTTTAATACTGGTTTACTTGTTCTTTCAGGTCTATAGTACCATAAGATCCAGTATAATGTTGATATCAATACCAGTTGTCAGATGAACTCTGTTGCCAGTATTTCAAACTCAGTGGGGTGAATTGTTGTGATCCCTCTCTGTTGCCTTATTATACCAAATATATCCAGTTTCGAGTGGCACCCTCATGCCCCCATCCCACCACACACACACACACAATTGTGCAGATGTTTGCACCGCAGGAAGCACCGCAGTAAGAATGCAGTAAGATTAACTAGGAGCCAATATCCTTCTTTCCGGGGTTGTTATTACTACAAAGTAGTTTGACAATTATAAGGGTATTATTTACTGTTGGGACCAATAGGGATTAATGGTAGGGGTGATTTATGTACTCCAAATAATTCCAATAGAGTACACTCAAGCACACCCCTTTGGCACAGCCTTCGATTAATAGGTGCAATCCTCCCAGCCCTCCACCTTAAGGGCCACAGCAATACGGCAATGCAAATAAGTTGGAGGAGCACACTACTTCATTTTCAGTGGTTTATTGAGCAAAAAACATACAACGTAAAAAAAAATATACTGTTTAATCACCTTTTAAACAGCACAATCAAACCAAATATAAACCTTAAATAAACCGTTTTCTGGTAAATCTTAAAAATCTCCTGCATGGCTTAATTTCATATCTTATTAAAATTGCTAAAGAATTTGTCTTTTTTCTGTAACAATTTATGATTGGGAAATGAGTTTGTTGGATCTTTCATTCTGTAGGAGCCGATAAAAGGAAACGCATAACAGTTTATACAACACAGCAACAATACAATGGAAAATCCATTCTCTTTCTCCATATTTCAATTTAAATCTCAGTCGGATTTTATTTAACTTGATCCTTTACCCTCTTATTATGATATTAGAAAAAAAAAACATTTTATAAGGTAATATAGTGTTAGAAATAATTATTGATGCTTTTATTTTTTTCCTGCTTTATTGGCGGACTTTAACGTTTCAGGAAAAATACAGCTAGAAGGAAAAAAAGGAGAATAAGTGAATATGACAGTCCTTAAAGCGAGGGATGAATGACAATTTGATTTTAGCTTTGTTTTTAATCTAATGCCGTTTTCCTATTTAGCATACAGTATACTAAACAATGAATAGGTTCCATACAGAGCCAAGCAACCGCATATCCTCCAATAATTCCTTGTTTGGGTGTAAATAACACTCATTGTGGATAAAGCTCCTCTTTTTCCATTCATTAGTGTCACATATATGAATAGATAAAAACATAGGCCATTTACAGAAGGTTATTTCTCATGCAAAATACCCCGTGGTAACTGTCATTCAGAATGACTTTGTGTACGCCCTCAGTCGTCTATTAGCAGGGCTTCAGGTCATAACCTTTTGTGGCATTTGAAATTCTAAAACCTCTTATTATCTTGTTATTTACATATCTTTTGCTTTCTACAAAAAAATGTTCTTTTATATAAATGCAAGATATGTTGTACATGTGCCTGGCTGTTTGACTGGAAAGCATAATTATAAATTCCTTCCCTGCGCTGAATGAAGAAAGCATTCTAATATACTCTATTTGATTGCAACATTCGTGCCTAACATGATACTACTTAACCCAGTGAAAGTAAAGCTGCCCAACAGAGCAAGCTTAGAATCTGAGATCACAGAAAGGGTAGCAGACAGTTTACCCTATTATTTATAGATGCCAGTTACAAGGTCTACCTTTTAGCACCTTGAACTTTTATGTATTCCCCCCCCTTTATCAGGGGAAAAATTCAAGTCTACACCAGATTTGATTTAATGGTCTCAACAGGGTTCTAAATGGTGGAATTTACTGGAAGTTGTAAGAACATTATTGAATTATTGCATCAGCACATTCTAGGAAAGTATCACCAATCACGCACTTTCTGATCTCCAATAACATGGAAACATCCTTCACCAGGGTTGCAGAATCAATAATATTTTTTTGTCCATATTTGGAAATTAAAGCATTGCACACGCACAGTCTGTATTATATCAGGCATCATAGACTGATCTGTAGATTTATTCTACTGCTTTTTTTCAAGGGTGAGAATATAAATTTGGTAGCTCGGCGGCTTACATGTCAATCGAACAGTCTTTTTGTCCAGATAAACATATGCCTATCTTCAGAGGGAAGAATTATGGGTAAAATCGCTCAATCACCAATAAAATAAAAAAAGTCTTTGTAAATAAATTAATTTCATGTACATTTAGCACTGGTAATACTATAAAGTCATAAGAGGTGTGATCCAAAGCACTTTGGACCTAAAATGCTATATCCCAACAAATGGGGGTACAACAGATATTGAGAAATCTTACTGTACTTGCACTCTACTACAAGCATGTCTTCCTATAGGTGATGTGGGAATGGAGGGGGCAGGACACATGGGCAATTTGTAGGTAACATTTCTCAATATCTTACTGTAGTACCAGGGGTGAAGTATAGCACATAGGCACAAGGTAAACTTGGCAAACTAGGGGAAAGGAGAAAAACTAAGGGGCATATTTATAAATTAACTATACACAAAACAAGATACAAGACAGATCCCAGCGTTATCTATATAATTACATATATGTTATGATGTTTTATGAAACTTTCCCTGACTTTATCTAGTGAAACTCACTTCAATATACAGGAGAGACGGGTGTAACAAACCCTGTGTCTATCACTTAGTGAAAAAAATCATCCGAGTAATATCATCACAGCTGGTCCAGAACTCTTTTACTCACCGTTCCCTCTCAGTGGTTCTGGTACTGCCAGCCCCGAACCCGTCGCTTCAGGTCCAATCAGTAGTCAACAAAAAGTAAAGGGTTATCTTTAGCGCACACCTTTGTTCCAGGACTCTGCACTTCCAGTTAGTTAAAAACAGTAAAACTTTATCTCGGCCACACATACTGTCCACATACATGCCTTACACGTTCCGAACCTAACAAGGCTCTTACTCATAGGCTAGACATATCGCTCCTCTAACTTCGTATCTTATAGGATCCAACTCGAGCAATGAACAATATTAAGATACATTGTACAAAGCTGTGAAACAGTTGCAATTCCAATACTACAGGCTAGTTTAAAAAGGAACTAATCCTCACAGCTTTGTACAATATATCTTAATGTTGCTCGTTAATTTGGGACCAACCCCCTTAATGGGGAGTCGGATCCTATAAGATACGAGGTTAGAGGAACGGAATGTCTAGCCTATGAGTAAGAGCCTTGTTAGGTTCGAAACTCGTAAGGCGTATATGTGGACAGTATGTGTGTCCGAGATGCCAAATAAAGTTTAACTGTTTTTAACTAACTGGAAGTGCAGTGTCCTGGAACAACGGTGTGCACTAAAGATAACCCTTTACAATTTGTTAGCATATTTATAAATTTTAATAACTTTTTTGTGACAATTTATGAAATGTCAATAACCGGTGGCAAAAAGTAATTACCACTGCATATTACCATTTTGCTTATCCCTTCATAACACCTTAAATTGCCCATAACACCATAAAGTATATACTCGAGTATAAGCTGAGGTTTTTAATTTTTAAAATGAGCCTAAAAAACTGACCTCACCTTATACTCGAGTTACAGCAATTTTTTTCAGTCTTGATCTTCAATCAGTTTCATGGGACCGGCAATTCCTATGCAGTCATGGCTTTAGGGGCTGCAATCTCCCGATCCCACCATCAGATTTTCATGAAACCAGTAGGGGATCGAGGGGGCAAGGGGGGAACTTTAATGCTGCCCCCTGATTGCCACTAGTTGCCTTAAAGGGACAGTATGCAGCAAAAGTTCCCAGGCCCAGTGGCCAGCCCCTAAAGCTGTGACCACATAGGAATTGCCAGTCCCTCAAAGCTGATTGAAGATCGCTGGTGACGTCACAGAACTTTCTCCTTCACCGGGGTCTTCTACTATGCTGTAGTGCAGTACAGGCTACAGTAAGTGGATGACAGCTTACTATAATATTTGTGAATGGAGTCTTGCTACTTAGAAAAAATGGGGAAAGAGATCAATATTAAGTGATCATTTCCTATTACCTAATTATTGATAG
This sequence comes from Hymenochirus boettgeri, assembly GCA_019447015.1. NCBI lineage: Eukaryota > Metazoa > Chordata > Amphibia > Anura > Pipidae > Hymenochirus > Hymenochirus boettgeri. The sequence goes on along the minus strand of JAACNH010004621.1, from coordinate 1,549 downwards.
TGATGTTAGTGATTTTTCCAATCAGATTTTGACTTGGAAAACGTTGTTTATGCCCATATTTTAAGTTTGTTATCATTCCCTAAGATGATCTGATTATTATCTTTGGGAATGATTAAAAAAAAGATAAAGTAAAATGCATATACAAAAAGTGATACAAACTCCTTTTCCCCCCTACAATTTCTACCCTCGGCTTATATTGGAGTCAATCAGTTTAATAGTCTTTTAGGTAATATAAATACCTTGGCTTATACTCGGATCAACTTATACTCAAGTATATACGGTACATTAGTGTGGTAACCAACTGACAGTATTTATGGAAAAGGTGAAAAGTGTTTCATTGTGTTAGGTTAAGCTTTTCAAAATCACCACGTCTGCGGTGGCACAATACAGGCGGCAGTACGTTGTGGTGGGTTTACCAATACAAATAAGGGTCATGGGGGTGGGTGTAATACTATTTTCAAGCATTTAACGTAATATGATAGGCGATTATCGAATTTCAGATATTCTGTCTTTTAGATTTCCGATGTTTGCTTTTCGAATTTCAAATTTGGGGGGGGGGGGGTTGCAAATGTTTTCTATTTCATAATAAGGAGGAATGGGAGTCTTAATCTCACATTTACATTAGTGTTTTATCTGCTAAGGTCCCCCCTTGCAATTTTGACAAATTCTCAGTTACAGCCCTGGATTGGTATTGGTAGACGTTATGGTGCAATTTCTCTATTACCGCTGCACATTGCCTTGGTGAAAATGATCCGGTTATAAAAGCGGTGATAATAACGATATTTGCCATTGCGATGTCCCGTGTTAGTGAAATTTCAAGAATATCTATCCTTTTGTAAATATGCCTCTAGGTTTGTGTCTGTAAAATGGGGGGAATTGCTAGATAAATCTAGTTTGGAATGATCATATAGCATTTTATGTGGACTTCAAGGATCCGCCGGAACTATGGGGATGTCTGAATTTTCGGATTTTTATAAACTGTAAAACTATTTTCAGAAATTTTCAAAATTTCCAGTAATTTCTAAAATTTTCAATTTTGTAAATTCGAAATTTCTAAAAATTTTGAAAATACTATGTGGAATGCCAAAACAGGAAGCGCATGAAGTTTCCATACTAGGTGGTGTTTTAGAAATACTTTGGGCATTGATATGTGTTCCCCAGACAATTTCCCAGGTCCCTGAGCCATTTAGAGTAAGTTACCAGTGCTATTTGCATGTTAATTTTTGGCGGAAATTTTTGGGTTTTTTTTTAACTCCCATTGACTTGGGTCCTCTTGCGAATTTAACTCCCATTGACTTGGGTCCTCTTGTGAATTTTCTTATTTTATCTGAGAATCTGCAAGTGGAACAGATTCTAGTGAGTTTGGCCATCTCTATTTTCCACTAAACTTCTGACTTTATGTGGTGAGGCTGCATTGGTCTCATAAGAAAATTCCTAGTACTTAAGGCCGGCCCAAGAGCTGTTCTGCCTCTTAGTAGGTCTGCCCCATAATGTCTTTAAAAAAATTCCCATAAAAGGAATAAAAACTTACGCATTAAGGTATGTAGAG
>JAACNH010004620.1:0-23326 GCA_019447015.1 Hymenochirus boettgeri | reverse complement strand
TTTCCATACAGACATTGTAACACATGACTGCTCTTAAAATAATCCATATAGAAAAATGTACACACTGACTCTCGATAACATAATCCAATAGTAGAACATGTACAACAACTGACTGCTCTTATAAACATAATACCATATAGCAACATGTACACACTGATTGCTCTATAACATAATCCATATAGAACATGTACACACTGACTGATCTTATAACATAATCCATATAGACATGTACACACTGCCGCTCTATAACATAATCCATATAGAAACTGTACCACTGACTCGTCTTAACATAATCCATTATAGAACATGTACACACTGCGCTCTATAAACCATACAAAGAACATGTACACCTGACTTGCTCTATAACATAATCATAAAGAACATGTACACACTGATGCATCCTCATAACATAATCCATTAGAGAACATGTCCACACTGAGCTCCTATAAACATAATCCATATAGAACATTGTACACACTGACTGACTCTATAACAAATCCATATAGAACATTACACACTGACTGCTCTATAACTAATCCTTAGTTGAAAAGACACACTGACCTGTCTATAACATATCAATATGAACAGGTACACCACTGGACTGCTCTTAACATAATCCATATAGAAACATGTACACACTGACTTAGCTCTATAACATAATCCATAAAACATGTACACACTGCGACTGACTCTATACATAATCCATATAGAACATGTTACACACTGACTGCTCTATAACATAATCCATATAGAACATGTACACACCCTGACTGTCTATAACATAATCCATATAGAACAATGTAAACACTAGACTGCTCTAATTAACTAATCCATAAGAACATGTACACACTGATGCTCTTATAACATAACTCCATATAGAACATTGTACACACTGACCTCTCTCTATAAACATAATCCATATAGAACATGTACACACTGATGCTCTATAACATAATCCATATAGAACATGTACACACTGACTCTCATAAACTATAATCCATATAGAACATTGACCACACTGACTGCTCATCACATCATCCATAAGAACATTACAACACTGACTGCTCTATAACATAATCCATACAGAAACATGTACTGTACACTGACTGCTCTATAACTAATCCATATAGAACATGTACAACAACTGACCTCTCTATAAAATAATCCATTTAGAACATGTACACACTGACTGCTCTATAACATAATCCATATAGAACATGTACACACTGACTGTCTATAAAACATAATCCATATAGAAACAATTGTACACACTGACTGCTCTATAAACATAATCCATATAGACATGTACACACTGACTGCTATAACATAATCCATATAGAACATGTACACACATGCTGCTCTATAACATATCCATAACAGAGACATGTACACACTGACTGCTCTATAAATAATCCATCAAAGTAACCTAGCCTATACAATCCATATAGAACATGTACCATGACTGCTCTATAAACATATCCATATAGAACATGTACACACTGACTGTGATCTCAATAACATTAATCCATACAGAACATGTACAACATGACTGCTCTATAACATAATCCATATAGAACATGTACACACTGATGCTCTATAAACATAATCCATATAGAAACATGTACACCACTGACTGCTCTATTAACATAAATCCCATATAGAACAGGACACACTGATGACTATAACATAATCATATAGAACATGTACAACCTGACGCCTCTATAACATTAATCCATATAGACATGTAACACTGACGGCTCTATAAACATAATCAATATAGAACATGTACAACACTGAGCTCTATAAAAATCCATACAGAACATGTACACACTGACTGCTCTATATACATAATCCATAAGAACATGTACACACATGACTGCTCTATAACTAATCCATAAGAACATGTACACACTGACTCGCTCTATAACATAATCCATATAGAACATGTACACACTGACTGCTCTCTCATATACACTAACCATAAGAACATGTACACACTGACTGCTCTATAACATAATCCATATAGAACATGTACACACGACTGCTCTATAACATAATCCATATAGAACATGTACACACTGACTGCTATAAACATAATCCATAATAGCACAGTTACACACTGACTGCTCTATAACATAATCCATATAGAACATGTACACACCACTGACTGCTCTATAACATAATCATATAGAACATTACACACTGACTGCTCTATAACATAATCCATATAGAAACATGTAACACACTGAATGCTCTATAACATAATCCATATAGAACATGTACACACGGACTGCTCTATAACATAATCCATATAGGACATGTTACACACTGGAACTGCTCTATAACATAATCCATCTAGAACATGTACACACTGACTGCTCTATAACATAATCCATATAGAACATGTACCACACTGACTCGCTCTATAACATAATCCATATAGAAACATGTACACACTGACTGCTCTATAACAAATCCATATAGAACATGGTAACACACTGACTGCTCTATAACATAATCATATAGAACATGTACCAAATCGCTCTATAACATAATCCATATAGAACATGTAACATGACGCTCTATAACATAAATCCAATATTGAAAGTACACACTGACTGCTCTATAAATAAAATCCATATAGAACATGTACACACTGGACTGCTCTATAAAATAATCCATATAGAACATGTACAAACGACTGACTCTATAACATAATCCATATAGAACATGTAACACACTGGACTGCTCTATAACATAATCCATATAGAACAGTTACACACTGTCGTCTATAACATAATCCATATAGAAATTGTCACACACTGACTGCTCATAAACATAATCCAATATAGAACATGTACACTGACTGCTCTATAACATAATCCATATAAAACATTGACCACACTGACTGCTCTATAATAATCACATAGAAACATGTAACACGACTGCTCTATAACATTTAAACAAAGACATGTACACACTGACTGCTCTATAACATAATCCTATAGAACATGTACACAATGATCTGCTCTATAACATAATCCATACAGAACATGTACACACTGAGCTGCTCTTAACATAATCCATATGAACATTGTACACTGAATGCTCTATAACATAATCCAACTAGAACATGTACACACTGACTGACGCTATAACCTAATCCATATAAGAACATGTACACACTGACTGACTCTATAACATAATCCATATAGAACATGTACACACTGACTGCTCTATAACATCACAACATATAGAACATGTACACACGTTGCCTAGACATCCGATACCGCTCCTATAACATAATCCATATAGAACATGTAAACACTGACAATGCTTCTAGAACATAATCCATATAGAACATACCAATGTACACACTGTCGCTCTATAACATAATCCATAAGAACATGTACACACTGACTGCTCATAACATAATCCATATAGAACAGTACACACATGACTGCTCTATAACAATCCATATAGAACATGTACACCACTGACTGCTCTATAACATAATCCATATAGAACATGTACACACTGACTGCTCTATAACATTATCCATATAGAACATGTACAACATGACTGCTCTATAACATAATCCATAATAGAAATGTACACATGACTGCTCTATAACATATCCATATAGAACATGTCACATGGCTGCTCTATACATAATCCATATAGAACACTGTACACACTGACTGCTCATAAACATAATCCTTAGATAACATGGACACACATGACTGCTCTATAACATAATCCATAAGCACATGTACACATGACTGCTCTACTATAGACAGAGTAGAGAATTACACTCTGGAATAGATATGAAAATGATCTTATGATATATTGACTACTGTTGCACAACATTGGCAAACAATGTACTAGCTAAGGTCTGGGCGGCTTTAGAGTGGCTCATATTAAAACATGCAACCTAAGGCAGCCTGGTCCTATAGCTTTGGATATATAACAGTGTTAAATGGAACCAGACGCTGGTCCTATAGCTGTGGAGGATAAAAGGTAATGGACAGGCGACTGGTCACTATAGACTGTGGAGGGATTAAAGGTTAAATGGACAGGCGCTGGTCCTATATGTGGAAGATATAAAGGGTTAAGGACATGGCGCTGGTCCTATAGCTGGGGAAGATTATAAGGGTTAATGGCAGACGCTGGTCCTATAGCTGTGGACGATATAAGGTTAATGGCAGACGCTTGGTCCTATAGCCTGTGGAAGATATATAAAGGTTTATGACAGAGCTGGTCCTATAGTTGGAAGTATAAAGGGTTAATGGACAGACGCTGGTCCTATAGCTTGGAAGATATAAAGGGTTAATGGACAGGCGCGGGTTATAGCTGTGGAAGATATAAAAGGTAATGGACAGACTGGTCCTATAGCTGTGGAAGATATAAGGGTTAATGGACAGGCGCTGGTCCTATAGCTGTGGAGATATAAAGGGTTAATGGACAGGCGCTGGTCCTATAGATGTGATGGAAGATACAAGGGTTAATGGACAGGCGTGGTCCTATAGCTGTGGAAGATAAAGGGTTTCATGGACAGGCGCTGGTCCTATAGCTGTGGAAGATATAAAGGGTGTTAATGGACAGCGCTGGTCCTATAGCCGTGGAAGATATAAAGGTGTTAATGGAAGGGCGCTGGTCCTATAGCGTGGAAGATATAAAGGGTTAATGGACAGGCGCTGGTCTATAGCGTGGAAGATTAAAAGGGTTAATGGACAGGCGCTGGTCCTATAGCGTGGAAGATATAAAGGGTTAATGGACAGGCGCTGGTCCTATAGCTGTGGAAGATATAAAGGGTTAATGGACAGGCGCTGGTCCTATAGCTGTGGAGGATATAAAGGGTTAATGGACAGGCGGTGGCCTATAGCTGTGGAGGATATAAAGGGTAATGGACAGGCGCTGGTCCTATAGCCTGTGGATATAAAGGGGTAATGGACAGGCGCTGGTCCTATAGCTGTGGAAGATATAAAGGGTTAATGGACAGGCGCTGGTCCTATAGCTGTGGAAGATATAAAGGGTTAATGGACAGGCGCTGGTCCTATAGCGTGGAAGATATAAAGGGTTAATGGACAGGCGTGGTCCTATAGCCGTGGAAGAGAAAAAAGGGTTAATGGGACAAGGCCGCTGGTCCTAAGCTGTGGAAGATATAAAGGGTAATGGACAGCGCTGGTCCCTATAGCTGTGGAAGATATAAAGGGTTAATGACAGGCGCTGGCTATAGCTGTGGAAGATAGTAAAGGGTTAATGGACACGCGCTGGCCTATAGCGTGGAAGATATAAAGGTTATGGACAGGCGCTGGTCCTATAGCTCGTGAAGATAAAAGGGTTAATGGACAGGCGCTGGTCCTATAGCCGTGGAAGAATAAAGGGTTAATGGACAGCGCGGGTCCTATAGCTGTGGAAGATATAAAGGGTGTTAAGGACAGGGCTGGTCCTATAGCGTGGAAGATATAAAAGGGTTAATGGACAGGCGCTGGTCATATGCTGGGAAGATATAAAGGGTTAATGGCAATGGCAGTGGTCCTATGAGCTGTGGACGATATAAAGGTTAATGGACGGGCTGGTCCTAGCTGTGGACAGATATAAAGGGTTAATGGACAGGCGCTGGTCTATAGCTGTGGAAGATATAAGGTTAGCAGCGCTGGTCCTATAGCTGTGGAAGATATAAAGGGTTAATGGACAGGCGCTGGTCCTATAGCTGTGGAAGATATAAAGGGTTAATGGACAGCGCTGGTCATCTATAGCTGTTGAAAGATAAAGGGTTATGGACAGCCGCTGGTCCTATAGCTGTGAGATATAAAGGGTTAATGGAACAGGCGCTGGTCCTATAGTGTGGATAAAAGGGTTAATGGACAGGCGCTGGTCTCTATAGCTGTGGAAGAATAAAGGGTTAATGGACAGGCGCTGGTCCTATAGCTGTGGAGATATAAAGGGTTAATGGACAGGCGCTGGTCCTATAGCTGTGGAAGATATAAAGGGTTAATGGACAGGCGCTGGTCCTATAGCCGTGGACTATATAAAGGGTTAATGGACAGACGCTGGTCCTAGCCGTGGAAGATATAAAGGGTTAATGGGCAGGCGCTGGTCCTAAGCGTGGAAGATATAAGGGTTAATGGACAGGCGCTGGTCCTATAGCTGTGGAGGTGGATATAAAGGGTTAATGGACAGACGCGTGTCCTATAGCTGGGAGGATATAAAGGGTTAGGAAGCGCTTGGTCTATAGCGTGGAGATATAAAGGGTTAATGGACAGGCGCTGGTCCTATAGTCCGTGGAAGATATAAGGTTAATGGACAGGCGGCTGGTCCTATAGCTGTGGAAGATATAAAGGGTTAATGGACAGGCGCTGGTCCTATAGCTGTGGAGGATATAAAGGGTTAATGGACAGGCGCTGGTCCTATAGCTAGTGGAAGAAGATAAAGGGTAATGGACAGGCGCTGGTCCTATAGCTGTGGAGAGATAAAAGGGTAATGGAAAAGGCGCTGGTCCTATAGCTGTGGAGGATATAAAGGGTTAATGGACAGGCGCTGGTCCATAGCTGTGGAAGATATAAAGGGTTAATGGAGAGACGCTGGTCCTATAGCTGTGAAAGATATAAAGGGTTAATGGACAGGCGCTGGTCCTATAGCTGTGGAAGATATAAAGGGTTAATGGACAGGCGCTGGTCCTATAGCTGTGGAAGATATAAAGGGTTAATGGACAGGCGCTGGTCCTATAGCTGTGGAAGATATAAAGGTTAATGGACAGGCGCTGGTCCTATAGCTGTGGAAGATATAAAGGTTAATGGACAGGCGCTGGTCCTAAGCGTGTGGAAGATATTAAAGGGTTAATGGCTGAGGCGCTGGTCCATAGCCGTGGAAGATATAAGGGTTAATGGACAGGCGCTTGTCTCGGGGGAGAGATAAAGGGTAATGGACAGGCGCTGGTCCTATAGCCGTGGAAGATATAAAGGGTAATGGACAGGCGCTGGTCCTATAGCCGTGGAGATATAAAAGGGTTAATGGACAGGCGCTGGTCTATAGCTGTGGAAGATAAAAGGGTTAATGGACAGGCGTGGTCCTATAGCGTGGAAGATATAAAGGGTTAATGAGCAGCGGCTGGTCTATAGATGTGGAAGATATAAAGGGTAATGGACAGGCGCTTGGTCACTATAGCTGTGGAAGATATAAAGGGTTAATGGACAGGGCTGGTCTATAGCTGTGGAGGATTTATAAAGGGTTAATGGACAGGCGCTGGTCCTATAGCTGTGGAGATATAAAGGGTTAAAATACAGGCGCTGGTCCTATAGCTGTGGAAGATATTAAAGGGTTAATGGACAGGCGTGGTCCTATGAGCGGGAAGATATAAAGGGTTAATGGACAGCGCTGCCTCCAGTTAAAGAGGCCAAAGTTTTTTTAAAATTTTGTTCCTTTGACTTGTTTTGCAGAAGAATGTTGGCGTTTCCTTGCCGATCATTAACCCCGTCACTGCCATGTACGGTGTTTTGCTCACATTTCCCCTGTCCAACCCCGTTATGTTAACCCATTGTTTATTGTAGCGCATGGGCAGAAATCCAGACGCTGTCAGTAAGCTGTTTGTGTTTTGATCAGGATAGAGAGTGGACGGGTCTCTCTGCACGCACCGGACAGATGAAGAGATCCAGAGCTCCTCCCCTGTCACGTTGCAGTGTCACATAGATGGCCACCCGCGGTAAGTCTTGTAATCACCTCACACTCTCCAGTGGTTACCTGTAACATGTCTCGGTGCCCAGTTCATCCGCTGTTCTTTGTTCCAGCCCCAATTGTCAATGGTTCAGAGACGGCACGCGCTGGTAGAGATGGACGTTTCTCCCTCAGTAACAAGGAGCGCACCTTAACCTTGCCGAGTGCTGGGCGGTGGGTGATAGTGGCCCAGTACTACTGATGCGCTCACAATGCCGCCGGCTCGTCTGCAGTAACCGGAACTTCACACTAAGTATTATCGGTAAGTTTACTTCCTTGTCTCAGGGTGGGTGGCTTAAATAAATCTGATTGGTGAGGAGGGAATAGGGACAGGCTACGAGGGCCAGAGGGGGCAGGGGCGCGAGGCGGAAGCGACGAGAGACACGAGGGAGGGTAGAGACGAGAGAGGCGAGAGACGCGAGAGAGGCGCCGACACGAGCGCGGCGAGAGACCACACGAGAGAGGCGAGTAGGACGCGAGAGAGGTCGACAGACAGAGAGAGGCGAGAGACACCACGAGAGAGGCAGAGACGCGAGAGAGGCGACAGACACGCGAGAAGACGAGAGAGGCGAGAACGCGAGGGAGGCAGAGACACCACGAGATAGGCGATAGACGCGAGAGGCATGGAGAGAGAGTGCGAGAGACGACGAGGGCGAGAGACGGAGAGAGGCGGAGAGACACACGAGGGAGGCGAGGAAGCGGATGAGGCGAAAGACACGAAGGGGAGAGACACACGAGATATTCGAGCAGACGCTGAGGAGGCGACGAACAAGAGCGAGGCGAGAGACACACGAGAGAGGCGCGAGACGCGAGAGAGTCGACAGACACGAGCGGAGAATATCGAGAGAGACGCGAGAGAGGCGAGAGACACAGCGGAGAGGGCGAGAGAAGCAAGGCGAGGGACGCGAGAGGAGGCGAGAGACGCGAGAGTGCGAGCGACGCGAGAGAGGCGAGTAGACACACGAGGGAGGCGAGAGTACGCTGAGATGGCGAGAGACACGGATGCGAGAGACACGAGAGGCGAGATACTTCGAGAGAGGACGAGAGATCCACGAGGGAGTCTGAGAACGCGAGAATGGCGAGAGACGCGAGATATTCGGATTACGCAGCGTCTAGATACGCGATGAGAGTCGATAGACGCGAGAATATTCTAGTATACACAGAGGCTACTATGACGCTAGAGATGAGAGTCTACACACGATGGTATGCTTATATACGCGCGGGGGCGAGAGGACGCGAGAGAGGCGAAGGACGCGAGAGAGGCGAGAGGACGCGAGAGAGGCGAAGACGCGAGAGAGGCGAGAGGACGCGAGAGAGGCGAGAGACGCGAGAGGCGAGAGACACGAGAGGCGAGAGACGCGAGGAGGCGGATAGCACGCGAGAGACACACGAGGGAGGCGAGAGGACCGGCGAGAGGCGAGAGACACGAGAGGGGAGGCGGTACACGAGAGGCGAGAAGCGAGAGAGGGATCGACACACGTAGGGAGGCGCGAGACGCGATAGGCGAGAGACAGGAGAGAGGACAGAGACGCGGAGAGGCGAGAGACGGCGATGAGATTGGCGAGGAGACGGAGGAGAGGCGCGAGACGCGAGTAGAGGCAGAGGAGGCGAGAGAGGGCGAGAGGGGACGGCGAGAGGCGAGGACCGAGAGAGGCGAGAGACACGCAGAGGCGAGCGACGCGAGAGGAGAGGACAGAGAGGCGAGAGACGGAGAGAGGTCGAGAGGGACACCCACGAGGGCGGGCGAGAGACGCAGAGGCGAGGAGACAACGAGAGAGGCGAGAGACGCAGAGGCGTGGAGACACGAGAGGCGAGGGAGCGAGAGAGGCAGAGACACGGAGGCGAGGGACGCGAGAGAGGCGAGAGACAACAGGAGGCGAGAGACGCGAGAGATGGCGATATACTATAATTGTGGGTAATAATGCTATATAATCTATATATGTCTAGAGACTCTATAGATTGGCTATAACTGTTATTCTATTCGTATATTACACTATAGGATATTAATCTAGCGTTGCGAGATAACACACGATGTATTTCGATATACTCTAGAGGCGAGAGGACGCGAGATAGGCGATAGACGCGAGAGAGGCGAGAGAAGCGAGAGAGGCGAGAGACGCGAGAAGGAGGAGAAGGAGGAGAGGCGGAGAGACAGAGAGATGCGAGATACTGCGATGATGCAGATACACGATGTTCTATAGACGCGCTAGACACACGAGGATTCAGAGACGCATATTCTATATACACGTATCTTCTATATACACTAGATGCTATGAGCGAGAGAGGCGAGAGTACACACGAGGGATGCGAGAGACGAGAGAGGGAGGAGAAGTTAGAGAGGCGAGAGGGGCGATAGAGAGGCGAGAGACGCGAGATAGGAGAGAGACGCTGAGAGGTAACTTCCCAACACAGTAGGGCGAGGATTGACGTGAGAGAGGCGGAGACGCGAGAGGCGAGAGGAGACGCGATGATGGCGAGAGACACGGAGAAGGCGAGAGACGCGAGAGGACACACGAGGAGGCGAGAGACCGAGAGGCGAGAGACACGAGAGGCGAGAGACACGAGAGGGCGAGAGACACGAGAGGCGAGAGACACGAGAGGCGAGAGACGCGAGAGAGGCGGAGAGACATCAGATGGGGAGGCGAGGAGACGGAGGAGAGGCGAGGACGCGAGAGAGGCGAGAGCGCGAGGAGGCGAGAGACGCGAGAGGCGTAGAGGACACGAGAGGAGGCGAGAGACGCGAGAGACACACGAGGGAGGGAGATGAAGCGAGAGTCGAGAGACACGAGAGGCGATAGACCAAGTTAGGCGAGAGACACCGAGGGGCGTAGACCACGAGAGGCGAGAGACCGAGAGGCGAGAGACAGAGAGGCGCGAGACGCGTAGAAGGCGAGAGGACAAATAGAGGGAGGCGAGAGACGTCGAGAGGCGGAGAGCGAGATCGGCGAGAGACGCGAGAGAGGCGAGGGACGCGAGAGGCGAGAACGCGAGAGAGGCGAGAAGGCGAGAGACGTCGAGGAGGCGAGAGGACCGAGAGTCGATGCGACGCGAGGAGGCGAGAGACACACAGGGAGGCGAGAGACGCGAGAGGCGAGAGACACGAGAGAGGCGAGGAGACCGCGAGAGAGGCGAGAGACGCGAGGGCTTAGAGAAAGAGAGGCGAGAGACCGAGAGGGGCGAAGACGCGAGAGGACACCGATGGGAGGCGAGAGGACGCGATTATTCTATAACACTATATTATATACACTTTATCTATATACTCTTATAGTTCTTATACTCTATATATTCTCTTAAACACGAAAGATTCTATAACTCTATATTCATAGACTCTATATCTATATATACTCTATATTTCTATATCGCGAGAGGAGGTCGGGAGACTGGAGAGAGGCGAGAGACGCGAGAGAGGCGAGAGAACGCGAGAGAGGCGAGAGACGCGAGTAGAGCGAGAGACGCGGAGAGGGGAGAGACCGAGAGGCGAGAGACGCGAGAGAGGGCGAGAGACGCGAGAGACACACGAGGGATGCGAGAGACGCAGAGGCGAGAGACACGAGAGGCGAGGACGCAGAGAAGGGAGAGACACACGAGGGAGGCGAGAGACGCGAGAGCGAGAGGACGCGAGAGGCGAAGAGACGAGAGAGGCGAGAGGACGCGAGAGAGGCGAGAGACGCGAGAGGAGAGGACGCGAGAGGCGAGAGACGTAGAGAGCGAGAGACGCGAGAGAGGCGAGAGACGGAGAGGAGGCGAGATGGACGCGAGAGAGGCGGAGAGACGCGAGAAGTATGTCTAGATACGGATATTGGAGATATTACTCGTAGATTCTGAGATAAACACGATGGAGGCTAGAGACGCGAGAGAGGCGAGACACGAGAGAGGCGGGAGGGACGCTAGAGGCGAGAGACCAAGAGAGGCGAGGACGAGAGAGAGGCGAGAGACACACGAGGGAGGCGAGAGACGCGAGAGGCGATAGACACGAGAGAGGCGAGAGACGCGAAGGCGAGAGACAACGAGAGAGGCTTGAGAGACGCGATAGCGGCGCAGAGACACACAGGGGAGGCGAGGAGACGCGAGAGAGGCAGAGACACACGAGGGAGGCGAGGGAGACGCGAGAGTGCGAGATGGGACGAGGAAAAAAAAAGGCGAGGAGAACACGGATGGCGATGAGACACGAGAGGCGAGAGCAAGCGAGGGCGAGAGAAGCGAGAGACACACGAGGGAGGCAGAGAGCGAGAGCGGGAGAGACACGAGAGGCGGAGGACACGAGATGGCGAGAGAACGAGAGGTGCCGAGAGACGACGAGAGAGGCAGAGACACACGAGATTCGGAGGCAGAGAGGCGCGAGGAGACGACGACGACGACGCGAGAGAGCGCGAGAGACACACGAGTAGGGCGAGAGGACGGAGAGAGGCGAGAGACTGGCGAGGAGAGTGGAGCAGACGCAGAGCGAAGACGCGAGAGTAGGCGAGAGAGCGAGAGAGGACGCGAGGAGCGGAAGAGAGGGGGGCGAGAGACGCGAGGGCAGACGAGATGACGCGCAGGGAGGCGAGAAGCGGAGGAGAGGGAGAGACCGAGAGGCGAAAGAGACACGGAGGCGAGACGACACGATGGGAGGAGAGCGAGGACGGAGCGGAGACACGATCGGGGCGGGCGAGAGATCACGGAGAGGCGAGAGACGCGGAGAGAGGCGGGGAGAGAACGGCGAGAGGAGCGCGAGAGGCGAGGAGCGAGCGAGAGGCGAGAGACGCGAGAGAGGCGAGACCGAGAGCGGCGAGATGCTACCGAGAAGCGTAGAGACGGAGGACTCGCGAGAGACGGCGAGAGATGAGGACTGGAGACGCGAGAGATGCGAGAGACGCGAGAGAGGCGAGATGCGGGTGGATAGAGGGGCGAGAGCTAGATAACTCTATGAGTGATTACAGAGGGCGTATCGATGACTGCTAGAATGGGATATGCATCGATAAAGAGCTAGATTCGATCCATATGATGCTGAGAGTACGCTGATGTGATAAGACAGAACACACGAGAGCAGGAGACGCGAGAGGCGAGATGAACACGAGAGGGCGAGAGGACACGAGAGGCAGAGAACACGGAGGAGGCGAGAGAGACATCGAGAGGCGTGAGAGACACGAGAGGAGAACGGAGAGAGGCGAGAGACCACACGATGGAGGCGGAGACGCGAGAGGAGGCGAGAGACGCGAGAAGAGGCGAGAACGCGAGAGAGCGAGTAGACGTGGAGAGTAGGCGAAGACGCGAGGCAGAGACACAGAGTACGAGAGACGGAGAGACACACGAGGGAGGCGAGAGACTGCGATAGGGAGGATGACACGATAGGTCGAGAAAACGAGACAGAGAGACGTCGTATAGTAGTCGTATAACACACGAGGTATCATGATACTGGATGCGGAAGACGCGAGAGAGGCGAGTGACCGAGGCGAGTAGGCAGATGGTACTGGATATAGTCAGATAGTGATACTGCTATTATGGCGTGAGTCAGAACATATGTGTCTATATACCAATATATTTATATATTCTATATACTCTATATACACACGATGTATTCTATATACTCTATATTCTATATACACTATAGATTCTTATATACGATATATATCATATTACAAACGATGATTCTATATCAGCTTAGATCTACTATTACTCTATATAGGCGAGAGACACTACGAGGGAGCGGAGAGACGCTAGACTAGAGACAAAGAGAGACACGAGACGCCGAGGAGAGAACACGAGATGGCGATAGGACGAGAGAAGGCGATACGCGAGAGAGGCGAGAGACACACACTAGGTGTGATTCTATATACTCGAGGATCTAGATGGCTGATTGAGGACGCGATAGTCTATATACCTCGATCACTATATTCATATACTCTGATATGCATATACACACGATTATTCTATATACTATATAGTCTGATACCACACGAATGTATTCTAATACAACGATGTATTCTATATACTCTATATTCTATATACTCTATATTCTATATACTCTATATATTCTATATACACACGATGTATTCTATATACTCTATATTCTATATACTCTATATTCTATATACACTATATTCTATATACACTATATTCTATATACTCTATATATTCTATTACTCATTTTCTATATACACCACGATGTAATCAATATACTCATATATCTATATACAGTATTTATATCTATATTATACACATATTATATCATTTATATATAACACATGATATGCTATATCTCAACTGATTATTCTATATATCTATATACGTATTCTTATATATGCTATATAACTTATGTATGTCTGTATTTATACTCTTATATTCAGTTCTATATACTCTATATATTCTATAACACGATAAAATTGTATATACATTGTAGTTCTATATAAATGTATTGTTCTATACATGTTATGTTTCTATTAACACTGTATGTTCTTATAACTATGTTCTACACTGTATGTTCTATTACACTGTATGTCATTCCTATACCACTGTATGTTTTATACACTTAGTTGCTCTATACACTGTATGTCTATACACTGTTGTTCTCTATACATGTATTTTTCTCTATACACTGTATGTTCTCTATACACTGTATGTTCTCTATACACTGTATGTTCTCTATACACTGTATGTTCTCTATACACTGTATGTTCTCTATACACACTGTATGTTCTATATACACACTGTATGTTCTATATACACTTATACACACTATTTCTATATACACACTATTCTATACACACACTAAATATTCTATATACTCTATATTTCTATATACATTGTATGTTCTATATACATTGTATGTTCTATATACACTGTATGTTCTATATACACTGTATGTTCTATATACACTGTATGTTCTATATACACTGTATGGTTCTATATACACTTGTTATTATACTTTTTCATATACACTGTATGTTCTTATACACTGTATGTTCAATAACGTAATGTTCTATATACACTGTATGTTCTATATACACTGTATGTTCTATATCACGTTGTTATATAACGATGTTCTATATACACTGTATGTTCTATATACACACTGTATGTTCTATATACACACTAAATATTCTATATACTCTATATTTTCTATATACATTGTACGTTCAATATACACTGTACGTTCAATATACACTGTACGTTCAATATACACTGTACGTTCAATATACACTGTACGTTCTATATACACTTACTTCTTAACAACTGTACGTTCTATCAATACGTCTATATACACTGTACGGTCTATATCACGTACGGTCTATATACACACTGTACGGTCTATATACACATTGACGGTCTATATACACAATGTACCGGTCTATTATACACACTGTACGGTCTATAACACCACTGTACGGTCTATATACACACTGTACGGTATATATACAACTGTACGGTCTATATACACACTGTACGGTCTATATCACACTGACGGTCTATATACCACTGTACGTCTAATACACACTGTACGGTTCTATATACACACTGTACACGGTCTATATACACACTGTACGTCTATATTACACACTGTACGGTCTATATACACACTGTACGGTCTATATACACACTGTACGGTCTATATACACTGGGTGTATGTAGTGATGGTTGGGGTTGTATGTAATGGAGGTCGGAGGGTGTAGGTAATGGAGGTCGGGGGGTGTAGGTAATGGAGGTCGGGGGGTGTAGGTAATGGAGGTCGGGGGGTGGTATGTAATGGAGGTCGGGGGGTGTAGGTGGGGGTGTATGTAATGGAGGTCGGGGGGGTGTATGTAATGGAGGTCGGAGGGTGTGAGGGTGTATGTAATGGAGGTTGGGGGTGTATGTAATGGAGGTCGGGGGGGTGTATGTAATGGAGGTCGGGGGGTTATGTAATGGAGTCGGGGGGTGTAGGTAATGGAGGTCGGGGGGGGGTTGGATGGGGTGTAGGTAATGGAGGTCGGGGGGTGGTGGTGTAGTAATGGAGGTCGGGGGGGTGTAGGTGTTAGGTAATGGAGGTCGGGGGGGTAGGTATGGAGGTCGGGGGTGTGGTAATGGAGGTCGGGGGGTGTAGGTAATGGAGGTCGGGGGGTGTAGGTAATGGAGGTCGGGGGTGTATGTAATGGAGGTTCGGGGGGTGTATGTAATGGAGGTCGGGGGGGTTGTAATGGAGGTCGGGGGGTGTATGTAATGGAGGTTGGGGTGTATGTAATGGCGGTCGGGGGGTGTATGTAATGGAGGTCGGGGGGGTGTATGTAATGGAGTCGGAGGGTGTATGTAATGGAGGTTGAGGGTGTATGTAATGGAGGTTGGGGGTGTATGTAATGGAGGTTGGGGTTGATGTAATGGAGGTTGGGGTGTATGTAATGGAGGTTGGGGGTGTATGTAATGGAGGTTGGGGGTTGCTATGGGGTTTTGGGTGTGTTGTAGGTGTGAGGTTGGGGTGTATGTAATGGAGGTTGGGGGGGGTATGTATGGAGGTTGGAGGGTGTATGTTCATGGAGGTTGGAGGGTGTTATGTAATGGAGGTTGGGGGTGTATGTAATGGAGGTTGGGGGGGGGTGTATGTAATGGAGGTTGGGGGGTGTATGTCAGTGATGGTTGGGGTATGGGGGTTGATGGAGGTTGGAGGGGGGTGTATGTCATAGTGGTGATGAGGGTTGGGGGGTGTATGTCAAGGAGGTTGGGGGTGTATGTCATGGAGGTTGGGGTGTATGGCATGGAGGTTGGGGGGTGTATGTCATGGAGGTTGGGGGTGTATGTCATGGGGTTGGGGGTTGTATGTCATGGAGGTTTGGGGGGTGTATGTCATGGAGGTTGGGGGGGTGTATGTCATGGAGGTTGGGGGGTGTATGTCATGGAGGTTGGGGGGTGTATGTCATGGAGGTTGGAGGGTGTATGTCATGGAGGTTGGGGGGTGTATGTCATGGAGGTTGGGGGGTGTATGTCATGGAGGTTGGGGGGTGTATGTCATGGAGGTTGGAGGGTGTATGTCATGGAGGTTTTGGAGGTTGTGATGTCTGGAGGTTGGGGGGGTGTATGTTCATGGAGGTTGGGGGTGTATGTAATGGAGGTTGGGGTGTATGTCATGGAGGTTGGGGGTGTAGGTCATGGAGGTTGGGGTGTATGTCATGGAGGTTGGGGTGTTGATGTCATGGAGGTTGGGGGGTGTATGTCATGGAGGTTGGGGGGTGTATGTCATGGAGGTTGGGGGGTGTATGTCATGGAGGTTGGAGGGTGTATGTCATGGAGGTTGGTGTCTAAGGAGTATCATGGAAATAATAAAGACTAGAACTTCAGTCCAATCAATCTCCCCTCTGTATAGACAAGAGCCTCCCTCAGCCATTGGTCATCCCGGAGGATCAGGTGGTGAATAAGAACGAGGACGCCATGTTCCACTGCCAGTTCACCGCCACCCCGGACCCCGTACTGGAATGGTTTTTTGAAGATCACACTCTTCTCAGTAACAAAAGCCGGTAAGTCACTTCCATGGTGGGTCCTCCAGCCTCTTGTTTATAGTGTTTGACCCTAATAACGGTTACTGATCACTTCTTCACAATGGGGCTGATTAGAGAGATCTTATGTCTATCTACTGCCCTGTACCATGTCTGTTCTATATGTTTAATATTCTCTGTATTCTTACTGCTTCCGTTTAGTGTCACCGTGTTCCAAAATGGCTCCCTACTGATCAGCGCAGTTCGGCCTCGTAGCAGTGGGATGTATCAGTGTGTGGGGACGGGGCACAGCGGTAAAAAGACTGTGCTCAAAGCCTCTCTACACTTGGCAGGTACAGTGAATACGCCTCATTTACCCCCATCCAATCCGCGTGGAGATGTGGCCCCATTTGAGATGCGTTTTCCTGGTGGGCGGGCCCCTCCCCAAGACCCTTGTCTGTGGTTAATTGTGCTGCCCTGACCTTACATTACATAGCAGGAGATGTAATACTGGAACCATTGCGATGGGCGGGTCTAGACCAGGAATCCACTCGCCATTGGTTATTAACGAACCATACCATCTGCAGAGAGTTAACGGGTTGGATCACCCCTGGTTAATCCATGTCACCTGACAGGAGTCCTACCTCCCTTACAGACCCGTCCACCAAGCTGCCAGGATCCTAAATTCAGGTTAAATGAAGTATTTAGACTCATGTGGCCCAATGACAGCTGGACATGATGGACGGGGGAGGTTTAGTCTTTAACCCTTTCCTCCCCACACTGTTTTCTCTGTATTTCCTCCTGGTCCATTGTCCTGTGATATTTTACAGATATTGAAGAGATGCGCCCCCTTTACCCCCAAGTTCTAACGTCCGGCACCATCCAGCGCATGCCCTGCCACCCACCCCAAGGGCTTCCCCCTCCTGCCATCTGGTGGGAGCGAAATGGGAAGCCGATCCCTAGCGGGGGGCGTGTTCGACAGGAGGGCACAGAGTTGGTGTTTGACCCCGTTCAGGAGGACGATGGAGGTTTATACAGCTGCCAGGCTGCAAACAAGGCAGGGAAACGCCGACAGGAGCTACAAATCACCGTGGCGAGTAAGAGACGTGTTTGTCTTTCTAACCAGTGTCACCGAGTTTGTGTTTGGTCGCAGCAATAAAATACCCCACGTACCAATCTTACCAATCTGTGTTTCATGGGTGTGTATGGCCAATTGGTCTCTACGATACCCTCACGGTCTGTGGGGTAACAGGCGATCGTGTCCTGGTTGTGACCATATTCCAAATGTTATATTATCCACAGCTCCGCCAGAGTGGCTGGAGAGACCTGGAGACAGTGTGATGGAAGAGGGGAAATCCGGATTCCTCCATTGCCTCACCAAGGCGTCTCTGGAACCCTCCATTAGCTGGTACAGAAATAACTTTCCCATCTCCAAGGTAAGTTCTGGGTGGTGGTGGAATGTGGTGGATGCTGGTGATGGTCTGTTCCAGGGGGTGGGGGATTTATAGCGTTTTAACCCTTCTGGTTCTCATTCCCACCTTCAGGACTCTCGTTTTGAGATCTTCCAGAACGGGACCTTAAAGATCCTCCATGTTGAAGTGTACGATGCTACGGTGTATAAATGTGTGAGCAGCACGTCGGCAGGCGCCATTGAGGCTCAGGCCCGGGTGACCGTCCAGGGTAAGAGAAAATGATCCTCCCTGTGTGTTGGCATTAAACCAGTCTGTAGACATGGCCTGGCACCGCGTCGCCCCCTTTCTTCTCTGTTTATGTTATGGCTTTGTAGTGGTTATTCATTCTTCTTAAAGGCGATTCCAGCGGAGGGGACTGAGGGCGTTAGTGAGCCCCCTAGTGGCCATCTGATTGGACTTAATAAATATGTTATTGTTTGGTAAACCACAGGGTCTGATGTTGGATTTACTGTGACACTGTCTGAACCATTGGCCAAGGCAGTGATAGTGATTGTGTAAGTGTCCCGAGCAGCTCAATTCCTCCTTCTCATCAAACCAATCTGTACTTACCTTCCCCCAACATAGTTACTTACCTACCCCAACTCCCCCCAAGATAGTTACTTACCTTCCCCAACTTCCCCCAAGATAGTTATTTACCTTCCCCAACTTCCCCCAAGATAGTTACTTACCTTCCCCAACTCCCCCCAAGATAGTTAATTGTAATTGGATTTATAACCACACTAGTGAATATACATGCCCCTTAAAGGGGAGGTAATCCTTAATTGGAATATCCGGAGGACTCCATTGTAATTGGATTTATAACCACACTAGTGAATATACATGCCCCTTAAAGGGGAGGTAATCATTAATTGGAATATCCGGAGGACTCTATTGTAATTGGATTTAGAAGCTGAAGGGTTGTAGTTTTATTCATTAAGTGTTTATTCACTGGTTGACGTGTGTTTATTCACTGGTTGACGTGTGCTCTATATTATTCTTTGATATTGTGTATTATGAACATAGGAGATGCACCTTTTCCTGTGACCGATTGCTCCATATTGTTACTTCCTCCGATACCCTGGAATTATCAGCTCCCATTGGGTAATGTTTTGTGTAGGTTAAGGCTCCAGTTGAAAGAACCATTGGATGTAATTCCATTTGTGCTCCTTCTGCCAACAAGGGAGAAAACGTTCCCATTAAATGTAGATGTAAATCTCCATTCATGTAACATGGACATATGGTCTGTTCCCAGGTCGGGGGGAGTTTGGAGAAGTTTTCTTAGCCAAGGCTACGACTGGGGATTCGGCTGCAGGAGAGGTGGTGGTTTTGGTTAAGGCCCTTCAGAGTCGAGATGAACAACATCAGATGAACTTCAGGAGGGAGCTGGACATGTTCTCCAAACTCAATCACGCTAACGTTGTGCGATTGCTCGGGCAGTGTCGGGAGATGGAACCACATTACATGATCCTGGAATACGTGGATCTGGTGAGTGGCCACGATTTGGTTAATTTTGCTGCCCTGGTGCTTGGTCCCAAGGAGAGTCGTGGAATGTGCTTTGTTCTTTACAGGGAGACCTGAAACAGTTCCTCCGAATATCCAAGAGCAAAGACGAGAAGCAGAAAACACTAAGCAGCAAGCAAAAGGTAACCATGGTAATCCTTGGTAACCATAGGAACCATAACGGAGCGTCCATGTGATTCTCTACTTGGCCCTACCTGCACTAATCCCGTCTTATAATGGCGGTAATCCTTGGTAACCATGGGAACCATAGCGGAGCGTCCATGTGATTCTCTACTTGGCCCTACCTGCACTAATCACGTCTTATAATGGCGGTAATCCTTGGTAACCATAGGAACCATAGCGGAGCGTCCATGTGATTCTCTACTTGGCCCTACCTGCACTAATCCCGTCTTATAATGGCGGTAATCCTTGGTAACCATGGGAACCATAACGGAGCGTCCATGTGATTCTCTACTTGGCCCTACCTGCACTAATCCCGTCTTATAATGGCGGTAATCCTTGGTAACCATGGGAACCATAACGGAGCGTCCATGTGATTCTCTACTTGGACTATTTCCTAGACCACTGGCCCTACCTGCACTAATCCCATCTTATAATGGCGGTAATCCTTGGTAACCATAGGAACCATAACGGAGCGTCCATGTGA
This sequence comes from Hymenochirus boettgeri, assembly GCA_019447015.1. Taxonomy (NCBI): domain Eukaryota; kingdom Metazoa; phylum Chordata; class Amphibia; order Anura; family Pipidae; genus Hymenochirus; species Hymenochirus boettgeri. Next base: position 2,573 of record JAACNH010004620.1, on the reverse strand, counting down.
TTCTCTACTAATCCCGTCTTATAATGGCGGTAATCCTTGGTATTGAAAGATGGATAACCGTGCTATTTATTGGTACACCACATGTTTGGGGTCCTATATAGGTGTCTCTCAGGAAGTGACTTTATAAAACAGGAAGTGACATTGTTTCAATATGTCACTTCCTGTTTTATGATGTCACAGTAGATATGCACAGGTCTGTATTTATGTCCTTAATTTACATTCATGTGGAAGTTTGAAATTTCATGTCGACTCTCTTCTTCCCCATTTCCCTGTTTCCCCTCCAGGTGGCGCTGTGTTCGCAGGTGGCGCTGGGGATGGAACATCTTTCTAACAGTCGCTTTGTCCATAAAGACCTTGCCGCCCGTAATTGCTTGGTGAGCGCCGTGCGCTTGGTAAAAGTGACCGCTCTCGGCTTGACCAAGGATGTGTACAGCAGGTGATGGTTTAGAACAGTGCTCCCTATGGGGGGGTTCCCAGTCAGGTTAATGGTCGGACATTATATGTTCTGCACATGCTCAGTCCGCCGCTATGGCAGAAACTTGTTACAGTTGGTCACACCCATTAATAATCTCTAGCCAATCCTTTTACAGGACAGATAAAGCAATGAAGCATGTGACTGAGGTCAGGGGGTGTGGTCTGACACTGCCCATACACACAGATACTTCATCCAGGTTTACATTATATAGAGAATTGGGCTGTTGTACATCCGTATTAAAGTGCAACTAGAGAACTCAATATAATCCATACAGACAATAGAATTCTAGTGCACAGACCATTCTAATTGCATATCGTCTACCTCCATAAGGTTTAACAGGATTCCATTTACTTTAATACAGTTTACTGCAGTGAGTGCTATCCCGTGTTCTTAGTCATAGGTACATCTACGTCGCTGTTGGGGAATTGTAAGGAGTGCGGGTCTTGTCTTTCTCACAGAACTAGCGTACATGGTCAGACCAAGTGAGGGGTCCGGGGCAACTCGGCACCAGGACCCACCACATTGGAAGGGGGAGTCCATTTGTCATGTATTGCACAGTGGTTAAGAAAATAGATCCTGTTACAGGAAGATAGATACACCCAAGTATACATGGATCCTGTTACAGGAAGATAGATACACCCAAGTCTCCATGTGTGTCGAAGTGAGTACATGGAAATACTTAACCTATAACTGAATGTGGGGTTATATTTAATCACCTCAGCCTTGTATATATAGTTTTGCTCGACTGGCTCATTGACCATTCCATCCTTCTCATCCAGTGAGTACTACGCTCTGCGCCAGGCAGAGGTGCCCCTGCGTTGGATGCCCCCAGAGGCTGTGCAGGAAGACGACTTCTCAACCAAATCCGACGTGTGGTCCTTCGGGGTATTGATGTGGGAGGTGTTTACCCATGGGGAGCTGCCATACACATCCCTGCCTGATGAGGAGGTACTCTCAGGTAAGTAACAGTTTCAAGAAAATCATTTGTTTTCTAGGGTGACCTTTACCCTAATGATACATTGTCTGATGTAAGGAAAAGGGGCAAATATCAATATAGCAACAGGGAAGTTAACCCATTGTGTCACACGCAGTGGGAGGGACTTGTGCAGTTGACGCCCATAATCCCACCCTGTGTCCAATGACAAAGCTCTACATAAATTAGTAGATTCCGACACCTTAGTTCTGCCTGTACTGTGGGGAGTCTATACCCTAACCTGCATTTTCTCTCTCCCCCACAGGTTTACAGAATGGTTCCCTGAGGCTCCATTCTCCTGATGGCTGCCCGTCACGGGTTTACAAACTCATGCAGCGCTGTTGGGCCCCCAGTCCTAAGGACCGTCCTTCCTTTAGTGACATTGTCAACACACTGGGGGATTTGTCTTCCAGCAGTAAAACCCACGCGTGACAATAATGTGTCCGTGGTACAGGAACCCTCTCTGTGCCTTGGGGATAAGCACACAGTCTGCCTCCGGGCACGGGACCTCACGACGGGATAACGGATCATTTCCTTGGTGGGTGTACGGAGAGACTCTTGTCCTACCGCCCATCCCGTGTCCCAATCCCACGTACAAGCACAATCACAGACTTCGTCTCCGTCCCGTGTCTCACTCATCGCATTGTGAATATTAAGTGAACCCACATATTTATTCATTCATCCTCTTACTCTCGGTACAAGTAAACACAACCCGGGGGATTGGATGGGAATTGGAACAAATTGTAGCACAATCATTGTCATGATGAAACCACAAACAATTTAACTGGATTGTTCCAAAAGGGAAAGTAGAGGCAGCATTGGAACCTTTTGCATTGGAAGTAGTTGGGGAAGACGGGGATGATATTTAGCCCCATCCCCCATAGGGACCTTTATTGCTGGTGGGAGTGGGAATTGAGCGGATCTGAGCGTTATTGGATTTTTCACAACATAATGTCTTCATAACCGACCGTACGACCATAAACCTTCAACCAATGTCCAATGGCCAAATCTATCTAATGTCTAAAGACCAAGTAAAGATGTCCATACACTACATAGATATTAAATAGATTCAACGTCTAATGGTCCCATCTATCTAATGTCTAAAGACCAAGTAAAGATGTCCAT